>CAKALU010068479.1:0-46025 GCA_916700995.1 Hozukius guyotensis
AATATCAGACAAATGAGAGGAGAGAAGAAAACAGCTTCTATATCACGTTTTAGACAGAAGGAAGAACTAGAAGTTAAACTGTGTGCCAGCAAAGCATCTAGGATTTCTGTAATCTTTTATGTTATTGCACTTTGACAACCTGAAGTGCTGCATGTTTCCCTTCAGCCAGGTTGAGGTGAAAGCTTCTCGTTCGTGAAAATAATCTCATCGTCGGCATAATCTGATCTTCAGGGAGGAATAAACTGACCTTTAATTTAAATACCACCGTCCTCTCAGCTCAGAGGTTCACTTTACATCAGCATCACAGTAATGCACAGACACTTTGCACATAAGCACACACACACACACACACACACACACACACACACACACACACATAAACAGCTCATATTATGTTATATGACATTTGACTTTGGCTTGAGTTGTATGATGCAACTGTATGCGTCGGGCTGTTTAGGTCCAGTCCTATATTATTATGGTCAAGCAAGGATTGCTGCTTCACGGGGGCTGAATCTTACAGCAGATGTGAAGAATTTGCTCTAATTTGTAGGTTCTCTATATAATATCCAGAGCTTTAATAACACATCAAACAACTATTAGCTATGTAAAGACATAGAGGAGTAATGGCTACCTGAGCAGGAAGCCCTTTGCTCCGAAAATACACCACTGTCGAACAGAAGCACATGGCTAATTATTATGCAAAATGATGTCATCGGACGTTCCTGGTAGCAATATTTTTTTTACCCTGCTCTGCCTCTGGTTGTCTTACCCTGATATTCTTACCCTAAACATAACTAATGTCACTCCTCATGCCTAAACCTAACCAACCCAACCAACGAAGGCATTCAAGGCAAAGACGGAAGGTCCGATGATGTCATTCTGCATAACAATTAGCCGTGTGCTTCTATTTGTTGCACTGGATCAATGGGCCGTCGGAACGATGGGCAGTACCCCGACGATCCCGATACCGACGAGTCGCGTGACTAAAGACTGACGTGACAAAATAAGTCAACGTTACTTTTAATTTCACACGGGACACAAACAGCGGTCTCCTGGTTGAAAGTCTTGTGTTTGTTTGACACGTCCACCACCCCTCCCTCTTGCCTCCCGCCTTCCGCCCTGAATGGACTCTCACGCTATTAATACTACGTCACTTGCTCCGACTGTTGACTAACGCCGCGGGTGGGTTTACATTGGAGTTAGTTAAAAGCCCGGTCCTTCATATACTGTTGCTAAAGGGTGCCTCCGTGCGTCAGTTTCCGATGCTGAGGGGCACTGACTAAACGGCGGTATTTGACGAGTTGGGAGCGAGAACGGGTTGTTAGCCCCCAATCTCGCATTTAGCACCTTTAAAATGTGATGCCTCTATATAGCCAGAATTTAAAAAAAATGTTTCCCAAATGTCTGACACTGGGTTGTCCGTTAAGAGGCAGCACTGGCAGTGGGAACTCTATCAGCACGAATTCAATGTAACAAGCAATACGCTGTTGAAATAGCATTCACCTCCATCGTATTGGAGAGACAGCAGAAGGCGCAGAGATGGATATCTGTAAACCTGGACAAATGAATCCAATACTAGAGGAAAGTGGAACCATGTGTTTCCTTTGCAATTTGTGTGACCCTACCGTTTTACATCTCTACAAGCTTTTTTTTTTTATGTGATAAAGGTGAACAGAAACCAACGGCTGTCTGGTAGGTAGTAAAACGCACTCAAAAGTCTAAAATACTGCGATCCAGCAGCATGCTTTGGAAACTCGTATTCCCCCCCTGCAGTCGCTCAGTAGCTGTCAGCACACAACAATACAAAATGGATTATTTTCTGTCTTTTATCTAAAATATAAAAAGTATTACACGCTCTTTCCAAAAGGTCAGTTATGGTTCAAAGAGGAGACTCTCTGCTGTCACCTTTATGTGTGTTTTGTGTTGTGTCTTCTCCCACAACTCCCAACATGCAGCTGTGCTTTCACCGTGTTAACATTCCCACTTAAAGAGGTTGAAGATGCTGGTGTGTTTTGAGTGCATGTGTACCCGCATACACACAAG
The DNA here is from genome assembly GCA_916700995.1 of Hozukius guyotensis. Lineage (NCBI taxonomy): Eukaryota > Metazoa > Chordata > Actinopteri > Perciformes > Sebastidae > Hozukius > Hozukius guyotensis. The sequence goes on from CAKALU010068479.1 coordinate 2,044, forward strand.
AACAAAGACAGAAAAGGCTCCACTTTCACTTTCAAAACATCCTGAAGAGGGAAACAGTTACACTTTCGTGTTTAGTGAGATACCCTCAGTGTGTGTGGAGAGGATAGAAGGTAGCCCAAAGTGCATTCATCCCCTATCATCAACTTGACTCGATGGGAGAAGGATCCTCTTTCAGTCACATCCACAACCGCTATCACCACAGCTTTTAACACTTTAAGTAGGACATACTGACACGTAGGCCCTGCATATACCGGGCTGACAAAACTGGTTTTAGTTTCCACCAGTACAGGGTCTTCAGGAATGGAGAAAAATTGGGTAACACAAGTCTCTAAGTGAAACATGAAACAGAGATGCTGCTGGCTGGTGAGTAAAGTAAATCTGCCTGCCCTGTCTCTGTGTCTCAGGCTGCCTGTCTTCAGGTACAGCAAGACGAAATGCAGCAGCTTGTGGGCCGATCAATCATGCTGTCAACCCAAACACAGTCGACTGCTTTCCTCCACGGTTGTCACAGTTTAGATCACAAATGACACCGCTGGGTGACAGGGCTGTCACGACATTGGAGTTATATTTCATCAGTCAAATATTCAAGCTGCAATAAACGTTCAATCAACCAAAATATGTCAGGAGTTTCAGCCCCTTTCAAGTCACAGTTTGTTTACTTGAACTTTGACCTCCTGTCTTCCCTGTCTCGTGCCACCTTGTGATCCCCTGTGTACTCCTGGAAAGCTCCTCTGACAGAAAATAAATGGGATGCTGCAGGCAGGCTGCTCTTAAAGGACGGCAGATGAGTTGGACAGACATCCAGTGTGATGGTCAGCTGGTGTCCTCCTGCTGGCTTCGAACCAGGAGGACAAACGGACAGGCGGACTGACAGACAGATAGATGTACTTTATTGATCCCAAATTGGGAAATTCTTGTGTTACAGCAGCAGATTATCCAGACAATACACAGGAACAGTAAATATACCATAAATATACATATAAACACTAAAGATAATATCTATAGTATACACAATATAAAGAATATATATACCAGACTACTACAACTAGCTTAGAAAATATAAAATAGTCTGAGAGAATAGAAGAGAAGAAAGGAGATAAATCAGCTGCAGGTGTGTCTGCGGCTGCAGGAGGGCAGCAGAGCTCCAGAGAAGAGACTCCGGAAATGATGACGTCACAAATGTCTGAGACGTTCACGGACCGAGTTTGGCCGAAGCTAGCAGCTAGCACAGTCTAATTAAGAATCACATAGGGGCGTGTGGTTATAATTAGCATTATTGTACCTCGGCATAGTTAAACAAACATGTTGCGAGGGAGTTAATTGATGACTGATTTAATGAACCAACAGGTGAGGACGCTGAGAGACACACCTGTGTAACAAGCTGACTTCTGAGGAGCTTCTACCTTCACTGAGGTGTGTGAGGACCTTCTGCTGTTTGAAACTGTTTATCCCTGATGATGTGACAGAGTGGGACCAGAAAGAGTGGACTGGTTATACTGGGACAGAAAGACAGAGTGGACTGGTTGAATGCTTTGGGAATGAACGAGTAGAGAAGCTGAACCAGGAACAGATTGTGGAGGACTTCAGACAGGTGAGTCAAGTGGTGAGCAAAGGGACGAAACTCTGGTGTTTTTTTTTACAACAGCCGCTGCTGCCATTTTGGATTGAAAACGCTTATTATATTCATAATTGTTCAAAATCTCAAGCCTGCAGTCAATCCTGTGAGACCAGGTAGAGGGAGCAGAGTCACCTTAATCATCAAGGGGAAGAGTCTAGAGAAGGGGAGGAGTCTGGACAAGGGGAGGAGTCTAGAGAAGGGGAGGAGTCTGTACAAGGGGAGGAGTCTAGAGAAGGGGAGGGGTCCAGAGAAGGGGAGGGGTCTAGAGAAGGGGAGGCTATTTAAAGGCTGGGTGTCTTCTGTTCAGATCCCTTTTGACAGAGACCATGCTGCCACACCAGCAAATTGTTTGCACAAATCCGTTTGTTTGAGACCATGCTTCCAACCCAATCCTGGTACTGTTTTGGAGCGGTGTAATATAGGCCACTTACCTGTGAGCTAAAGTCAGATTGAGTACCGGATGGAGAATGTTAAAGTCTTTCACCCTTAAGAAGCCGATGCATTAATAATAAAAATCATCAACATCCATATCTTCATCCCTTATCCATCCTTCAACCTCCACCCATTATCCTCCCTGAATAAATGGTTTACTGGCTCTTGGATCCTGGTGTTTAATGTGCATCCCAGCTAGAAGTTCTGTACTGTAACTACTGAGGAAGGCTGTTAATATTTATATTATTGATACTCAGTTGTATCTACAGACTGCAGAGTTCCTGTCTGTTGGTTTGGACAGAAGTGTTGTTGCTGATGTTATATATATATATATATATATATATATATAAGCTAACATTTAATGCATGTCTGTTTTGTAGCCTTAAGATGTTTATTAATTTAATTTATCAGTAGTATCATATATCACCTCTCTCTTTTTTTTTAATGGAACGCATTATGTTTACTCAGAGTACATTTTGATTGACCTATATTTTTACTTTTACTTAAGTACGTTTTTTACACAAGTAGCCTACTTTTACTTGACTAAAATGTATTTAAAGTAACAGTACTTTTACTTGAGTACAATATTTTAGTACTCTTTCCACCTCTGGTTGCTTCTCCATCTTTGTGAGGCGTTGAGGTCCATTAAGACACAACAACCTGCTGCACTGAACATGCTACATTGAATGCATACATGCATAGAGGCTTAACCATTGACTGTATACAGTCTATGGGCTTAACCAGCATTGCTTTGCTTGCCTTAACTTCACTGTTTACTCTTAATGCTATGAACAGATTTAAATTGTGTGTTGCCGTCATTTTATGAAACTATGTACAGTACAGGCAGACAGTCTTCACAAAGGCAATGTTTGAGAATAATAACTATGAAGACATTTAGTTTTTCTTCTTCAAGTGTGATTATTAGTTGAATCTTACTTACTTACTGGTCTAAAACATGTGGTCTGAGCTTCTGATGGAACAGTGCTAGTAGTGAATATTTAGTTCCTTTCTGGAGTCAGACCCGCAGTGGAACCAGAGTTGAGGCGACTGGTCCAACAGTCACCATCATAAAATACAACAGAGCTTTGTTCTTCAGCAGAACCAACAGGTCCTCTGTGTACCACTCAGCTCATAAATATGTTAGTGTTTGTGTCAAATAGTAACTTAAAGCATGAGAATTAAGAAATCCAATGACATCATACAAACAACACATTGCCTATAAACAGAGTAGTTTTGCATTGTGTTGGATATGACTATGTGAGCTCTATTGCACTTTTTTCTTAAGATATGTCCTCTTACATTGCTAATAGAAAGAAAAGAGGTAGAATCATGCCGTCACTGCAAAAAACAAAATACTGTGACTAGGGATGCACCGATACCACTTTTTTCAGACCGAGTACAAGTACATACATTTGGGTACTTGCCGATACCGAGTACCGATACGAGTACCCCCAGTGCCCCCAGTGCAGGGCTCGGTCCACGTAAAAGGCGCCATGGGGTCTGCGGCGATGTCGGCAACCCACCCGACCCGCCTTGAAACACGGACCAAGGAGTCTAACGCGCGCTCGAGTCAGAGGGTGCAAGCAAAACCCCGTGGCGCAATGAAAGTGAGGGCTGGCGCGCGCCAGCTGAGGTGGGATCCCGGCCCCGCGGGGTCGGGCGCGCCACCGGCCCATCTTGGCCGCACCGTCAGGGAGGTGGAGTGTGAGCGTGTGCGATAGGACCCGAAAGATGCTGATGAGAGGTTAACATCACGCTGCCTTAAAGTGGCATCGGAGCCGTTGTATCGGAGCCGTTTTGCAAGTACAGGTACAAGTACATGAGCACAGTATCGGACCCGATACCCAATACTGGTATCGGTATCGGTGCATCCCTAACTGTGCCATTTTTGGTCATATCGCCCACCCCTACCACAGGCTCATGTCCTCACATGTGATCCCCCGTGTTAATACGGTAGAGCACATGACACAAATAAAACACAGACCTGCTAATCAAAACATGATGAGCTCCATATCACCACTAGTAGTCAGCAACTCCACCGGCTACCTTAATGCACCAATTTAGATTCTCATCAAGTTAAAACATAGAACTGAATGAAAGTTTTGTTTTTTGTGTTATTACCATTAACATTATGACAAGCCAGATTCTACTGTACCATGGCCGACCATTCAGACCTACATCACTTAGATCTTATACTCCGTCGCAGCACCTCCACCAGCAGTTACATGTATGTTATAGCCCATGTTTGCATGAGTACTGCAGTGAAGAAGAGTTTGTTCTCTCAGTTCAAAGCTTTTTTTCGGATGCTCTCAATGAGTCCTTACACCATCTGTAGTGTGTGTGTGTTTGTGTATGCAGTGTGTTACAGTCTTTGATGTGTACAGTATAGGTCTGTGCATGTCTCCCTCCTTCTCTATGTTCCTCCGTCTCTCTTTCTCCACTGACATCTGGACGAGTGAGAAACAGCTGTGTCTGCTGCAGTCCCCCTTGGGATTTATAGCATATCTACACACACACACACACATACATTCAAATACTTCCTCACGTAACCACTCGTCCCTTATTTTTCCACAACATCCCACCTCACGCTACACCCCTCCCTAACCCGTCCTCCACCTCTCTCAACCTGCTTATAGGACAGAGATTTGAAGTTGCCTCTGCATGAATCTTAACATGGTGTGTGTTTAATGATGTAGATGTGTATGTGTGTGAGCAGGTCCACGTTTATGTATCTGTGCATCATGTATGTAATTGCATTGTTTACGGGTACATACTGTATGTGCAAGCACATGTAGGGCTTTCGCTATAACCGCAATATTGCAATACCGTGCTGTTGACAAGCCAACCGTATGGGATGGCAAGCAACCGCCATGTTCAAGTTTTTTCTTAATGAAGTATTTGCAAAGGGAACGCCGTGTATTTACACTTTTACATGCTGAGCGTTTATTCTGCGCTGAGTGCTGCATGTTCAACACAGTCTCACGGCAGTTTGTGAAATAGTCACAAAATTGAATCAGTTTGATTCGTGTACATAGAAACAAATTTCACTTTTTTTTATTGTGACGCTCAGCACGAGTCTTAACAACACGTGACGCACGTGGCAATTTACTCTCCAGTCTTTTCAAAATAAAACTACTTAGTTAGGTTTAAGACTAGATCGACTTGGTTAGGCTTAGGCAACAAAACTACTTAGGTAGGTTTAGGAAAAGATCGCGGTCGGTTTGGGTTAAAATAACTCTGGAAGTGGCGTAACTTAAGTACGGAAGTTACATGGCAAATACATCAACGTTGACTTCTGGTTTCACACGAGACACAAACACCAGTCTCCTTGGTGAAAGGCTGGTGTTTTTTGACCCACCCATCCACCCGACCTCCTCCCTACACGGCGTGGATTACATACAAATTAATTTCGTGCTGACCATCTCGTAAAAAATGTGAAATGTACGTGTCTATGTACACGAGTCAATACACTATATTTCGTGACTATTTCACGAACTGCTGAGCTGAGCGCTGCACGTTAAGTGTTTTTTTCTGGTCGCTGAGAGTTGAAAAATTTTCAACTTTGGTTAAACCGCTGTGCTCGTCACTTTCACTTTTTACCCAGCCGTCAAATCACAATGGTGGAAGGGCGAGAAAAACACCAGAAAGACCAACCGTCACATCCTACATGTAGGTTACAAGTGCTGAACAAAAACAACTATAGAGGAGAAATTAATGCACATAGACCACACGGGTCTGTCCTCTCTCCCTACGTGCTTCAGCCTTCCCTTCATCCAGAGCAACTACTCTATGTTTAGCTGACAATTTTACTTCTGTAGATATTCCGTATCATAGCAACCAGACGCAACCAAAGAGTCTCAGCTGACAAAAACGCTGCACCTTGTTGCCCTTCTGTGTTCTATCTATTTAGTTTTAAGAAGCAACAATAATAATAGCCTAAAAATAAAGCTTATTTATACAGCCCTAAAATCAGGATAAATTAAGTAACTAACCAAAAAAATTAAAAGGCAATAATATTGCATATGCTGAGCCAATCATTATCACCGCAGGGAAAATTCCTTCAGTGCGACAGCCTATAAGCACATGCATGTGGACATTTTATAGTTTCATGTGTGTTTAGTGCTCGTGCACTCCCATGGCCAACATTCCTCAGCCTCTGATCTTCCACTCTTCTCCTACTTTCATCCCTCCCCTTCTCTCCTCCTCTTCTCTGCTCTCCTCCTCCTCCTCCTCCTCCTCGTCCTCCTCAGGGCAGCCATTCATAATCAAGATCATTCTGGAAGAAAAGAGGTCTGTTGGGGGGAAAAAAAACACTCTATTCTTTCATCTTTCGCCCTTTTCTCCTTCTACTATTTGGATAAAAATGTGCTGCAGACAGATTTATGGTATGAAACTGGCTCGATGACGAGATGGATTCAGTGTGATTAGTGACAGTGTGTGCACACTGAGTTATCCAGTCATTGAAAAATGAAAATGAGAAAAAAAATTGATAGGATGCCATCACAGAAAAATGCAGATCTTGATGCAGTTTGAGGCAAAGTTGGCATGTTTAACAGTTCTGCAGTAACAGCTTATAATAATAAATTGATTATTTTTTAAATGCATCTTTGCAGTTACAGTATGCACGAATAAGTGACCGGTTTATATCTTGTATCTAGTATGTTGCGCCTCCTTTGGCCTTAAAGCAGCACGAAGATGCAAAAACAATGCACTGCTGCAAATTGGACGACTGCACAGTGTTGCTGTAAACCCTTCCCACCTCATCCCGTCGATGCTCAATGGGGCTGAGATCCTGGCGCAGTAAAAATAACTGAAATAAAAGCAATAAAACGGCAGTAAAATGCTGTGAGGTTCCTGGAACCATTTAGAGACTAAACATCCCTGGACTTGCTGACTGTGTTATCAAGTCAAGTCACGTTTATATTTTATTTATACGGCCTAAAATCATCCATTTGTCTTAGACAGCTTTACAATCTGTACGTGTGACACACTCTTGATTCAGCAGGTGTCCATCTTGTGGACAAACTGAACACATCTGAAAATCCATACTAACATGTAACAGTCCAAAACCTTAGTATGAAACCAATAGTACGTGAGTTGCATACTATTTTACTACTATTGCATAATATTCCGGTGAAATATTACAGTATGCAATGCTGGACACTATGGCGGCATAAATATCCCACAATGCAATGCGGTATGACGACAACGTTTATAACAGACGTTGACGGACAGCTCTGTAACGTCAGTAACGCTTCAGTTTAACTGTAAGTATTCGATTTGACTTTCAGACTTTAATTCTCACAAATAATCGTTTTTGTCAGGAGGTTGGCACGTGTTACCATGGTTACATGTCTCCAACTGGCAAGGAGGCTCTCAGGAAGTGATGACGAAAATTACTGCTCAGTGCGTCCGAAAAGATACACACTACTGTTTATTCACACAAAAGTACGTTGAACCACAGTTCAACCATATATACCGCATAGTATGCGAGTAAAGATGTTCAGATGTTCTTCAGTGGGTATCAGGGGTCCTGATGTGTGCCAGGAAAACATCCACCAAACCATCAGACTGCCTGTACTGCTGTCACCAAACAGGGCCGCTCCATCGCGATTATTGTGGTCACAATTGAGATCACGATTATTTAACACAATTACTCATTGACCTCGGAAAACATCAAGCATTTAGAAAGAACATTTAGTATCCTATGTTTTAAAGTTAGATGCATCAATCTGGTGCACTTTTGAGAGCAACATTACGAGGCTAGATCTATGAAGAACTTTGTGCTCTTGAAAAATATTTAATCATAAACGGTGATGACACGGCAGGGAGAGAGGGGCACAGCGAGCGCTAAGCGGCGAGGTCCGGGCGAGGGGTGTTGTAAAGCGCCACCTTCACCTCGGGCTTTTCCAAGCCGACCTAGAGCCGGTCTTGGCTCACCACCACGGAAAATACACCCGCTGAGGGCCAGACAGCGCTGGGTAGAGTTCAACGAGGCTGAGCGAGGCTGAGCGAGGCTGGGCTGGGCGAAGGCGCACTGCTGCAAAGGGAAGGGGTGCGCTGGATTTATAAAACAAGACAAAACGAGAGCGTCATTGCGAAACGGAATGTGGCACAATAATCTTTTTATGTCGATTATCTTGTTTTCATAATCGTTGGAAGTCGTAATTGAAATTCGGTTAATTGCACAGCACGCACAGCCACATCTGCTTAAAGCTTGGTTTATGCTCGCCGTAGTGAAGCCGACGCGGAAAATGACATTATCACGGCTTTCACGTGGTGCGCTAAGGCTCCGCAAGTTGTGGCGGTGGTTTGTCGTGCACCTCTGAATTTTTGTAACTAAAAAGTTTTTCAACATTGCGGGAAGACTGGAACAAGAGATGTACAGACATCTCTACAACGGTTCATTGAGCGACCACACGGACAGCCACATGACATCAAATACTTGGAAGATGAGGCTTTCTGCTGCAGGCTGTGAAAGAATATCAGAGATTGTTTTGTAAAAGTAAAAAAAAAAGGTCTCATGGAAAGAGTGGCGACCCGAGGGGAAGCACCGAGAGACAAAAAGTCATTTTGACTTGGACAATTTTTGACAAATGCAATGTTTGGCGGTACGTACTGTACGTTGGTGTTTAGTGTTTACTACAGTTGCCAGGCATCCTACTTTCTTATCCGGTACCACTCGTTGACTTCTTGCTTATCCACAGAATATTTTGTTTGTACGCCTCCATGGCGTTTCGGAGCATAAGGCAACGAGTATAAACGCCTCTGTGCATGCTTGTAGTGTGCGCGCCATCTACGGAGGCCCGCGCCACGGTGTCTCGCGCGAGTATAAACAAACACCTGACATGTTTGTGGTTGTAGTTCATTTGAGACCAAGATCATACAATTATTAAAACCTAGAAAAATGGTGAATCACCCCACGACTTAACAACTATTTCCACAAACACATTCAAAAGCTCAAGATGTTTGGTGGTAGCTGCTAGGCCTGTAGAACAGCCATTATCTATCTGCAGTGTCTCAAAGGTCACATGTTTCGCCTGTTTCAATCTGTAACTGAACACTAACTGATGCTGCTAACGCTGGTCTTCCTGATTTATACCACTGACACCACACTAATGTAACATATAACTTGCACATATTGTGTGAAGGTAGGGGTTTACCTGACAGATTGCATGTGCTTGTGTGTATCAGTTTTGATAATAGACTTCTTATTTTATGATTTCCGTGAACACAGAGGGAGAGAAACCGTGTGTGTGTGTGTGTGTGGTTAGGCCTGATGGACTGCAGCTCCCGTTATAGCCCCAGAGCAGTGATTAGACCTGTCTGTGAGCTGATTAATATTCTCCAGAGACGCCGGGCGAGGTGAGGGAAACGATTATGGGATGGACAGATAATGGAAAGATAATGCCCCCATGGATCACACTGTCAGAACAGGGAGGAGAGGGAGGGAGAGGAGAGGGAGGAAGACGGGGGGGAGAGAGGGATGCAGGTAGAGCAAGACGAGTAGCAAAACTTTTCTCAAAGAGTTTTAAAGTGCGTGGTGCAGAGATAAAGGAGGGGGAGATATAGAGAGAGCGACTAAGAGGGAGGATGGTGAAAGAGAGAGATTAAAGGTAAACACACACTGTGGCCAAAAGTATGTGGACACCAGTGCTGTCCACGTTATTTTCATGTACTTTTAGGCTGGTTTGGTGTGGATGAACTTGACTGGCCTGCACACTAGGGCTGGGACGATATCTGTCGATTCGATACTATCACGATACTTTGGTGCCGATTCGATATGTATTGTGATTTTTAAGTATTGCGATTCGATATTATGATTTATTGTGATTTTGTTAACTTTTTTAACACTAGATTATGGGAAAAGTTGAATCATGAGGCACTTCTAGGGACTTTAACTTAGGAAAATATCTTTATTAATACGGTAAAAATGTTTGATTTTCAGCATGTATGTAGTCAGAGATGTCCTGAAGTCAAATCAATCAGTCATTGTCAAGAATTATTTATGAAAGAAATTCCAGCAACCCACAAATCGAAGAATAAAGACATTTCCCTCACACATTTTTATTTGTTTATATTTTTAATTTATAAGGAACATGTAATGTTTTATACTTCTGGTGAATATAATCTAATCAATCTTATTTCCATATATATATTTTGTATATACAGTTCCCTTTGTTAACACCTTATTTTGAAAACCAGATGTAGTCACACATGTGACTCAGACTACAACAATAAAAGCGCTAACTTCTTTCTACCTCTGCATAGACTCAAATGAAGCAAATCTATCGATTCTGGCATTAAAAAAATCAATTCAAAAATCGTAAAAAATAAAAATAAAAATTACGATATATAGATGAACCGACTTTTTTTTCCCACCCCTACTACTCGGTTCATTTTCTCGGTGCCGTTAATTACATCATTGCTGTCACACAATTAAAACATGCCAGATTAACGTCTGCTGGCAGACCATCCATAATAAATACTGACATGTATTTTTTTGTGTGACAAATACATATTATGAGCCTCGCAGCAAAATGCTCGGAGTGAATTTCAGTTCCGCTTGGTAAGCAGCGATGCAGCGTATATGTCTAGGGCTTTTATTGTGAAAGGTAAGAATTAATGGCGATTGTGAATGTGGGGGCGATAAGCATATTTTCCCAAATGAATACATACAGAGTACTTTGTGGCCGTTTGTGTTGTGATGCTGCTCACATTAAACACAACTCATTGATTTGTCTCAATCGCAGCGCTGCTCTCTTTCCTCTTGTCTGGTTGCCATTTTTCCTTCAGCGCAATACATGATGGTATATAGAGTTAGGTTAGTGACCATCTTTAGCAACGTGTCCAGCAACACGTGATGCACGAGTCAATTTCCGCTCCAGTCTTTTCAAAATAAAATTTTGAATACAATTTTACTGCAAACCAAATTAACCCACGGGTACAAATACAGTAACCTGAACCTATTCAACAATCATATAATGTTCGGGTGTCCACATACTTTAAGGCACGTTGTGCAGAAAGGGATGCAGATGGAAGGAGAGAAGACAAAATGGAGAGAGAGAGGGAGAGAGAGAGATGGGGAGGAGGGAGAGGTGAAAGGTGTTATGAGCAGTCAAGGGAGAGGAGGACAGGAAGGGAGTCAGGAGAGAGGGAGGAAAGAATAAAAAACAGGTAGAGAGGAGGTCAAGAGGGGACAAGAGGGGAGCAGGATAATGAAGGAGTGCTGAAGAGACAGGGAAGTGAAAGTGAGGGAGGTAAAGAGGGATGCAGAGGAAGGAAGGGAGGCAGCTCAGAAAGAGGAGAAGGATAATAATGGAGAGAGGGAGGGGAGCAGCAGAAGCAGCAGCAGAGGAGTAAATCCAGCCAGAGTTTGGGCCGACATAATCTATGCCAACATAATAACGTCACCCCACAAGCTCTGCTGACAAACAGCGAGGCTGAGAGAGCACAGAGAGAGAGGAGGGGAGGAAGAGCGATGGAGTGAGAGACAGAAGACGGGTGAGAGAGGTGATACAAGACCACGAGGAGGAGGAGGAGGAGGAGGAGGAGGAAGAGGGCCAAAAAAAACGTATTCAAACAGACCTAAACCAAACTCCCGTTCCCCGTTAGTTCTAAATTTAAATTTAAATTGGACCTACCAACTACAACACAACAGACAAATATAGATTTCACCAAAACCGACATTAGGTCCAGTGATAAGGTTTTTTCTTTTTGTATTTTGTCCAACACAGAATGCTATTTCTGCACTAATGTCTGCAGATAATAGACCAGGGACACATGGAGGACTTTAACTTAAGTACTCTCATCACTCATGTTGACCGTCTGGGCAAAGTTCCTAAAAATGTACCGAGTTCCTTTTAAAGGATGCAGAAGCAGAGGAGGGATATCCGGCACAAATTCACCTACTTCCAAGGTGCATGGAGTTGAGAAAAACTCGCAGCAACACTGTGTAGTAGTATTCAGAACAACTGTATTCTTCTGCATGCTGCAAGTGAAGCAGGAGTTTTACCTCTTCTTCTTCCAAAGGATGAAAACTGACCTCTATTACAGGACAAGGACAAAGTAAAATCATTACTTTTCTTTATGTAACAATGGTTAGTCTAATCCAGGGGTCAGCAACTTTTACTATCAAAAGAGCCATTTTAGGCAAAAAAATAATAATAATCTGTCTGGAGCCGCAAAACATTTGAGCATTGTGATGAAGGTAACACAGCTTATAGTCTAAGTTTATAGTATATAAGTCTAATATAGCAGTGAGGGCCCAAGTGCAAATGTACTACGGAGTATTAGGGTCACATTGAGGGAAAGAAATTCGAGATTTCGAGAATAACGTCATAATATTACGAGAAAAAAATCGTAATATTACGAGAATAAAGCCATAACTTAACGAGAAAAAAGTCGTAATATTACGAGAATAAAGCCATAACTTGTAGAGAAAAAAGTCGTAATATTACGAGAATAAAGACATAACTTAACGAGAAAAAAAAGTCGTAATATAACGAGAATAAAGTCATAACTTAACGAGAAAAAAGTCGTAATATTATGAGAATAAAGTCATAACTTAACGAGAAAAAAAGCTGTAATATTATGAGAATAAAGTCATAACTTAACGAGAAAAAAGTCGTAATATTCCGAGAATAAAGTCATAACTTTATGAGAAAAAAAAAAATAACACATAAAATTACTACTTTATAATATTATGACTTTATTCTCATAATACTACGACTTTCTTTCTTACACATACATGTATTTGTACATTGTTTTTATTATTGCTGTGAGAGAGGAAAGACATTCCTGCTGTGACTGTTTCTGCAGATATGTGCGTATTCGCCCATATTATCCGCCATAATTGTCTTTTCTTTCCACAGCTTCATAATTGACCTTTTGTGCGTGTCTAGCCATCTGTGTGACTCCAGTTTGAACATTTGTGTCTTTTTTGGTGAAACTGTGTGCTGCTCATTGTTCTCTCTCTCTCTCTCTCTCTCTCTCTCTCTCTCTCTCGCTCCATCACGGCTGTAAGAATTTGCTGGAATTCGAGGCACGCAGTTTGTACTTCCTGTGTTTTCCTCATGTCGCTAAGGTAGCACTTCCTGTCTCAGGAGCTGGAAAACACTGCTGCGATGCAAAACACACACGTGTGTGTTTGCCCAAACACACATTCACACATGCCCACTCTGTACAAACATACTGCAGCTATGCGGGTATTAATGTTTTCTGGCAGTAAATTGAACTAGCAAGCACTTGCTAAAACATATTTCTTTCTCTCCTCGTAAAGCATCTTTAGAAAATCATCCCCTTCAACAAACAAGCAAGATATTGTTTAACCTAAAGAGAGAATTACTTATATAACTGTATATACACCGATCAGCCATAACAGTAGGTCAGCATGGGCACCCTGACCGGTCAAACTGCGATGCACTGTGTGTTCTGACACCTTTCTATCGCAAACAGCATTGACTTTTTCAGCAATTTGAGCTCCAGTAGCTCTTCTATTGGATCGGCCTTCGCTCCCCACGTGCATCAATGAGCCTCGGGTCTGACCCTGTTGCCGGTTCACCGGTTTTCCTTCCTTGGACCACTTTTGGTAGGTCCTGATTAGGGATGTCACGATACCAGAAATCTAGTAGTCGATACCAATACCAGTGATTTTCCATGATTCTCGATACCAATTCGATACCACGGTAAAAAAAACAATAACAACAACAACAATAAATCCCATGTAATTCAACACGTACTCTTTTATTAAAAACATTTGAACATTACAAAAAACAGAGGCATGTAGCCTTTAAGTAATAAATAAAAAGAATTGACCCATTTTGTTAATTTTGGCGTATCAGCGGCATGTTATCAGTCGATAGTCAGACGACGGACGCTACATACTGACCGTGAATGCATCTGGTCCGTCAGCTCAGAGTAGCAGGAGCAGGAGCAGAGGATTTATTGTCGAAGTGAAAAGCAAACGCACCTATTTGGCAATATTTCACGTTCAATCCCAATTCTATAAGGGAACCATAACGTTAATGAGGTAATCGCCGTGAGACGGATGGAGCCGTCACAGCCGGTATGCACGGAGCAGCGGTGCCAGGTAAACCCCCGCAGCGCAGCAAAAGCAGCGCAGCAAAAGCGCTACCGGAGAGGCCAGGCACACCGCCACCCGACGGTAAAGATCAGAGTCAGCGCTCTGCACATGTTGATCGTCGTCTTGTCATGTAAAATGTCCGGTGTAATCGGTAACACCTGTGTTGTCACAAGTTTATCAACCGGTGGGAACATTTTCCTCACTGTCACATCACTACCAACGACCATTACAGGCATCGTATTTTTTAAATTTTGGCATCGACTTGGTACCGAAGTATCGGTTCTCGTGACATCCCTAGTCCTGACCACTGCAGCCCGGGAACATCCCACAAGAGCTGCAGTTCTGGAGATGCTCTGACCCAGTCGTCTAGCCAGCACTATTTGGCCCTTGACAAAGTTGCTCACATCCTTATGCTGGCCCATTTTTTCTGCTTCCAACACAAAGTTCAAAGTTCAAAATGTTCACTTGCTGTCTAATATATCCCCCCCCCCACTGCCAGGTGCCATTGTAACGGGATAATCCATGTTATTCACTTCACCTGTCAGTGGTCTTAATGTTATGGCTGATCGGTGTATACTGTATATATATCGCTGAAAAAACAGTTATTGCCGCCTTAATGTGACAACATGCGTTGACACTCACAAATGGAAATGGAAAAATAAATTATGTATATGTAAACATATATATATACTGTATATATATATATATACAGTATATATATATATATATACTGTATATATATATGGAAAATCAAGACCAGCTACCTTGAAGTATTTTAACGAATGGTGCTTGACAAGATTATTTATCTTGATAATAAAAACTAAGCATAATCAGCGCTAACATAAGAATCACTCTTTTTGATGTGCTCTCTCCCTCACTTTAACATTCAAAGTAGCCTTGCTTTGTTTTCTCCTTCTCAGCAGTCCCGTGACCTCGGCCTTGTCCCGCTGGCAGACTGAACTCCAGTCCTGCTGTCATTTTGTCAGACTCATCTCTCTGTCTGTGGCCCTGACAGCCTGTGACAGTACGGAGGGACACACACAGACGCACATTCTTTGAGTCTTAGTCACTTGCTCACAGAAAATGCCATTGTCAACACCCAGAGAAACAGACAGAGGAGGAGGGGGGGAGCGGTGGTACTGCTGCGGGGGGGGGGGAAGAAAGGGAGGATGTTGAGTGTTGACTTGTGACTTTTTGAAAAGCCTGTTGTGGTATTTTTTCAGCTGTCATCGTGGGAGAGACACAGAGAGATAACGAGTGAAAAGGAGAAGGACTGATAAGTGTTAAGTGGGTGATGATCTGTTTGAAGTGAGACGTTTGTTAGAATCAGACAGTTGACCTCTTTTAGTTCATGGTTGGGATGTTCAATGGCACGATACTGATAGTGAAAAATGAATGTGACCAGTCTGACATGACATTTAGAATAATTTCTCTTGAATCCCACGTGTTACACCCCCTGGTGGTGAAGATTCCTAATGGCAGGTGAAAAGAAGGAGTTGACAGCAACTGGGAGATAAATTGGGAAAAGTCAAAAAGACAGTATCTTAGTAGCTGTTAGTAATTGCAAACTATTTTGATAATCGATTTTTCGTTTTTTTTATAAGAAAAAAAAGTCAATTTCTAGTCTGATTTTAGCTTCTTAAATGTGAATATTTTCTGGTTTCTTTCCTCCTCTATGACAGTAAACTGGATATCTATGAGTTGTGGACAAAACAAGACATTTGAGGACGTCATCTTGGGCTTTGGGGAAACACTGATCGCCAGTTTTCACCATTTTATAGATCAAACAACTACCGTTAACTCGCTCTCGTCCTGCCG
The DNA here is from genome assembly GCA_916700995.1 of Hozukius guyotensis. NCBI lineage: Eukaryota > Metazoa > Chordata > Actinopteri > Perciformes > Sebastidae > Hozukius > Hozukius guyotensis. The sequence continues at coordinate 17,997 of CAKALU010068479.1, forward strand.
ATTTCAACATGGATTTGTTGTTCACAATGCAGCATTATCAGGGAAAAACAGGGTGCGTTCCCTGGACGCGTCAATAGTGAGTTTACTGTGTCCCAAACGCATTTTCTGTCATCCCCGTGACGACGGGACGCCGTTAGTCACGTAACAACTGTAACAACTGTAACAACGTAACTACCTTAAATAAACAACAACTGCCCTTAGTGGTCTTTCTTTCGTAACGTTACGTAACAAGCACAAAGTCAACGTTCACATTTGGTTTCACACAGGACACAAACGGCGGCCTCCTGGGTGAAAGTCTGGTGTTTGTTTGATCCGTCCACCCTTAGACTTTCTCGCTTGTCGTTACTATAACACGTATCTTTCAATGACAGTCGCTCTTTGTACTACGTCCACCCGCCGTTCACCCAATGTGATAAGATGTTTGTCGGTCTTTGTCTCGCATCGCCCAGTGTGTTTTAATCCCATCCATGTTAAAGATAGGGTCGACGATGTTGGAAAGCTAGCATAATTTGAAAGTAGCATGGCCTCAGGAGCTCCGTCTAAACCCCCCCACCCTCCCCTCGGGGCTCCTTCCAAGGCAACGCCCCCACACACACATGCACGAGCACCGCCGCATCGTAACTACTTCACAGACACAGAGCGGAGAGATGACCTCAACTCAACAACGCTACCTCATGACAAATAACCGCAGCAGTGCTACAGCAGGTTTTCTCTTCCATTCTCCACTTAACGTGTGTCGGCGACGCGCCTTGAGTTCAGGCTGGTGCACGCCAAGGGTAGAGTACGAGCAGGGAGGCAGGGAGGCATCTGATTGGTTCTTTCCAAGCGGACCTCGAGGCAGTGATTGGTAGACGTTTTTACAGGATTACAGCAGCTACAGATGACGGCTCTTTTCCGGGTCCTTTTTCAGAGCTCATCAGTAATGGATCGCTGTCGGGGTGTAAAGACCATTTCAACCAATATAACAAATAGTGTATACTGGAGAACATCGTCATACCCTGCCTTTAATGTGTGTTTGTGTGTGTTTGTGCATTGGGCGTGTATAATAAACAGATACACCTACTCTTCTTACATAAGCTAAAAAAGCCTCCAAGGCTGCGGCACACCTCCACTGTCAGAGTTTCCACTGTACTGACCTCACACTGATGATATGCAGGCACATGCATATACACACACACACAGTCACACACACACACACACATACAGTAGACCGTGCACAAGCATTCATACAAACGAGTACACAGACAATAGCGATGCATTAACATGTGCCCCAAAATACACCGAATATAAACACCCTAATTCAGACATCAAATGCAGTTTGACTTTGTGCACGGACACAAAATGAACATCACGAAGCATGTAAATGTTTTGTTTTTGTGTATAAAAGCTCTCAGTATACCGTATAAAGAGCTGCAGTCTCTGGATGTAAATTCACGTGTTTAATAGCGTGTGACTCGATCGTTGATGGTTTAACCGACTAGATGTGCTGAATCAGCACTGAGCACTCTTTAATCAGAGAGAAAAACACGCTCACACACACACAGAAAATGGGACACCACATGCACACACACGTCCTATAAGAAAAAGGGAATGACAGGGCAACTGAGCTACAGCATAATAAGCACTGGGCCAGCGAGGACAACAGCGGATTAGAGAGTGACAGGGAGTGAGAGAGAGAGAGAGAGAGAGAGATCAGGGTCATTACACAGTGAGAGTGCTGAGTGTTAGGTAGGACTGATAACAAAACCAAAGAGTGAGTGATGAGGAGGTGAGTGGGTGAAAAAAAAGAAAAGGAAAACTGCAGCAGAGTTATTTTAAAAGAATTTTTTTTAAATCCTTTTCTGTTTTTGACCCAGTCAGGAATATTTGATCATCACTGATGAAGACAACATACAGTAATGTACGTCATTACACCCATATGTGATGGTTTAACTATCTCATTTTATAATTATGGGCATTAATCTGCTCTGATAACAGCGGCTCCACTCTGCTGGGAAGCTTCCCACCAGATTTTGGAGCCTGGCTGCAGGGATTTACTCCCATTCAGCTCCACAAGAGCTTTTCAGTCAGACAACTCAAGTGGTGGAATAGATTATTATGTGAATGTAGACAAGCTGTTCTCATACACTGTTCGTAGCTATACCTTTGAGAAGTTATGTACTGTAATTCGTATATATCCCTAGAAATCAATTAATATACTGTATGTGTTGCTGGATATTTGTAGGTGAACGAACAAAAAAATGAGGAACAACTTGTTATAAGATATCATGCAAACTGTTGTATGAGGATTCTAGAGCTGCAACGATTAATCAACTAATCGTCAACTATTAAATTAATCGCCAACAATTTTGACAATAGAAGTTTTTTAGGAAAAAAAAAGGGAAAATTCTTTGATTCAAGCTTCTTAAATGTGAATATCTTCTGGTTTCTTTATTCCTCTATGACAGTAAACTGAATATCTTCGACAAAACAAGACATTTGAGGACGTCATCGTGGGCGTTGGGAAACACTGACCGGCAGTTTTCACCATTTTCTGACATTTTATAGACCAAACAACTAACCTTAACTCGCGCTCGTCCTGCCGATTTCAACACGGATTTGTTGTTCACAATGCAGCATTAACAGGGAAAATAGGGACGCGTCGATGATGAGTTTATTGCGTCCCAAACACTTTTATTTTATATCATTACCCGGATGATGGGACTATAGCAACTGATACAACTGTAACAACGTAACTTGCGTAAATAAGCAAAACCCACCCTTAGCGGACTTTCTTACATAACAAGCGTAAAGTCAGCGTTTACTTTGGTTTCACGTGGGATACAAAAAGGGAATGAAATTAGCATCTGCCACCTGCCAAATAACAGGGTAAATGTTGGCTGTGGCAGGTAAAAATGTAAGGGCACCAGCCATCATAGCAGATAGCTTTTCCTTAGTTTGACCCATCAGTCCTTAGTGGACTTTCTCTCTCTTGTCATACTCTAATCGATTAATGAAGAAAAAAAATTAACCTATTAATCAACAATGAAAACAATCGTTAGTTGCAGCCCAAAAGGATACATTCATGTAGAATATGTGCAGTTGATATTTGGTGCATTGGATAGCCTATATGTTGCAGTGAGAAGAGAATGCCAGGTGAACTTGAAATTACTATCTGAACTAGCTAGCAGCCTTTAAGTCATTAGTGAGGTGGAGCACTGATGTTGGCCGATAAGGCCTGGCTCACAGTCGGTGTTCCAGTTCATCTGAAACATAAAGTCAGGGCTCTCTGCAGGCCATTAACTTACACCAAACTCTGGAAACCGTTTCTTTATGGCCCTCGCTTTGTGCACACAGACATTGTCCTGTTGAAACAGAAAAGGTTCCTCCTCAAACTGTTGTGCAAAGTTGAAACCTAACCATTTTTTTTTAAATATCATTGTATGCTGTAGCATTGAGATTCCCCTTCATTGGGACAAAGGGGTTGAAGCCAAACCATGGAAACCTGCCTCAGAACCAAAGCACACAAAAGTATGCAGTATACAGTACTTACATATATACACTCACTGGTCACTTTATTAGGTACACCTTGCTAGTACCGGGTGGTCGTCTGCTGCTGTAGCCCATCTGCTTCAAGGTTCGACGTGTTGTGCGTTCAGAGATGGTATTCTGCATACCTTGGTTGTAACGAGAGGTTATTTGAGTTACTGTTGCCTTTCTATCATCTCGAACCACTCTGCCCATTCTCCTCTGACCTCTGACATCAACAAGGCATTTTCGTCCACACAACTGCCGCTCCCTGGATATTTTCTCTTTTTCGGACCATTCTCTGTAAACCCTAGAGATGGTTGTGCGCGAAAATCCCAGTAGATCAGCAGTTTTTGAAATACTCAGACCAGCCCGTCTGGCACCAACAACCATGCCACGTTCAAAGTCACTTAAATCCCCTTTCTTCCCCATTCTGATGCTCGGTTTGAACTTCAGCAAGTCGTCTTTACCATGTCTAGATGCCTAAATGCTTTGAGTTGCTGCCATGTGATTGGCTGATTAGCTATTTGTGTTAACAAGCAATTGAACAGGTGTGCCTAATAAAGTGGCTGGTGAGTGTATATAAATATATCTATGGTCACAAGCAGCTCTCTTCCTCCTGGAAACAACATTTGGTGTAGTTCTATTGTCGTGCGAGAGGGCGATGAAATATGGAAGTCACCGAGAGGGTTGGCAAGTATGGTAGAAAGAAAAGGAACCAAACGACTGATACAAACATTAATTGAGGTTACTTTCGGTTATTTAGCCTCAAAATATTTTCAATGGTGAGACATCTGCATAGGAGACCATCCGGAAAAGTGCATGTGTGTGTTTTTTGAGGATGTGAGTACATGCAAAATGTTGCAACGCGGATGCCACATTACACCACACCCCGCTAGAAACCAGAGACAAATATATACTTCTGGTTAGAGGGGAAAGAACATTTCCTCTTTCTGTGTTGCTGTTTTCATGTGAAGGACAAGTGCAGAGCAGCGTGATGAAAAAAAAAGAGGGAATATAGGAGAGGTGGAAAAATGGATCTTAGCACTTCTCCGCAAAACAAAAGGACGAGGAGAAGAAATGGACGAGCACGCACTTCTCGTTTCACTTCTGTAAACTGGATATCTGGAAATGAGCTAATGCCTGGTTACCGTAACCAAGAGCCCTGGGACAAATAAACCCGTTCTTAAAATACTTCTAGCTGTCCTGGGATCTGCTGGCTCCGGCTTTGGACTGAAATCAGGGTTAATGAACAACTGACTGAGGGTCCCAGAGCAAATAAACTCTCTTCAGGTATTTTCAGACCCAGCATGAGGGCATGGTCAAAACCCGGTGCAGACCCTGTGAACCGAGCTACCGGTGGAGCCAAGTTAATTTCCCTGCGGACAAAAAAAAACATATTCATTATATAGACGAGGCAAAAAGAAACCGTCTTTTAATGTCACCAACAATGTGCGGAAATGTAGACAGAAAGTGTAACTTGTGTTTGTGGGAAAGAAAAATTATCTTTCTCTCTATTGATTTTCTGTCTCTCTCTCTCTCACACACACACACACACACACACACACACACACACACAGTCCAGTAATTATGACTTCAGCTCCCTGTAAGATAATAACAGGAAATTGTGCAGGATGATGTGCGGGAAGACTGAGCACCGAGCTATTGTGTGTGGAGCAAGAATGATGACAAATATGGAGCAAGGACGTTTGTATGTGTGCTTTGTGCAGTCTTTGGGAGGACCTGGTTATGTGAGTTATTTTGGGTGGTTTTCACTTCTTCAGAGGAGATTTTGAGGGGTTAAGACTTGTTTTTTTAGGGCTCAGAGTCTCACCAGATCTAAGACACAGAAATTATTGACTGAATTGGACTTTGACTTCTTAGAGATTTGACTTTTGGGCTGCAACTAATGATTGTTTTATTCAATTAATCTGTCAATTATTTTCTCGAAAACCGATTAGTTGTTTGGTTTATAAACTGTCAGAAAATAGCAGTGTTTCCCAAATCCCAATATGGCATGCTCAAATGTCTTGTTTTGTCCACAACTCAAAGATATTCAGTTTACTGTCATCGAGGAGGAAAGAAACCAGAAAATATTCACATTAAAGAAGCTGGAATCAGAGAATTTTGACTTTTTTGCTTAAAAGTTTAAGAATTACTCAAACGGATTAATCGATTATGAAAATAGTTGCCGATTAATTTAATAGCTGACAACTAGGGCTGACGATTAAAATATTTAATCGCGATTAATTGCAAATTAATTGCACAATTTTTATCTGTTCAAGATGCACCTTTGTCAAGTATTTAATTCTCTTGTAAATGTATGTATATATATTTATTATTGGAAATCAATTAACAACACAAAACAATGACAGATATTGTCCAGAAACCCTCACAGGTACTGCATTTAGCATAAAACAATATGCTCAAATCATAACATGGCAAACTGCAGCCCAACAGGCAACAACAGCTGTCAGTGTGTCAGTGTGCTGACTTGACTATGACTTGCCCCAAACTGCATGTGATTACCATAAAGTGGGCATGACTGTAAAGGGGAGACTCGTGGGTACCCATAGAACCCATTTACATTCACATATCTGGAGGTCAGAGGTCAAGGGACCCCTTTGAAATTGGCCATGCCAGTTTTTCCTCGCCAAACTTTAGCGTAAGTTTTTTACTCTAGCTTTAATACTGAGCCTGCTACAACCTAAAAATCCCAAGTTGCATTAATGCGTTAAAGAAATCAGACAATTTGACATCCCTTTTGACAACTGATCGATTGATCGATTAATCATTACAGCTCTACTTGACTTACTTTGGACCTGACCCCCTAAATACCTGGAATTTGATGACACTTTCAGCAGCAATTTTTTATTTTTGAGCTGTTTCTAAAGCTGCACAAAATGAGGCAGATTGGGGCAAAATGAATATAAAATGAATGCAACTTAGAACTTAGAACTTGAGACCCGCTTTGATAAGACTTGAAACTTGACTTGCACTTGTCACATAAAACATCCTAAGTTTAAGGTAAGGGCTGGGGTTAGGTATGCAGTTGTGATGGTTAAAGTTACGGGTTATGTGAGGTGGCAGATTGACACACATAGAAATGCAAAGGTGCAGATTTGAAATGAAGACGGCTCCCTACGGTCAGATCCAGCTTCTCAGCGAGTGTCCAAAGCAAAGCCAGAATGTGTTTTCTAGTTGTCTTGGTGTTTGAGAGTCAAACTTGCCAATGTTTGTTCAGAAAAACATGCACATGGGTGTGCATGTGTGTGTCCTGTGACCGAGGGCGGACTGAGGACAAAGCGTAGGGGGGTAGACGAAGGCCGCACATGGAGCCACAACACCCCCACAGCAAACAACAGGGAGACCAAACTACCAGCCCTGCCCATGCAAACACTCCCTCACCACATGACAACACTATTGTGGCCGAGGGAGAGTGTGTGTGTGTGTATGTGTGTGTGTGTGTGTGTTGTTGGTGGGGTGGGGTGGTCATCTGGGTTTCCTCCAGAGAGTGAAACAAACGGACTGAGGGAGATTCACTTCCCCGTTGGGACAGACAGATAATATTGACACAGTCTGTCACAATAAGACGCAGACCGAGCCAAAACTTCTAACCCGCCAGGACGACGGGTTTAATGAAAGTCTGTCCAAACAAATGAAATAAATTTGATTCCTTGTGACTTTTTAATCACAAGATGGGTTTTCTTTAGAATTGAGTAACAAATGAGTGAACAATCAAAATTCAAATATGCATCAAATTAAACTACTTCAGTGTGATTCACAGTAGGGATGGGACGATTCACCCATCTCCCGATTCGATACTATCACGATACTTGGGTTCCGATTCGATAAGTATTGCGATACGATATTACAATTTATTGCGATTTTTGTTCACTTTTTTAACACTAGACTATAGGGAAAACGTTGAATCATACACTTCTAGGGACTTTTACTTTGAAAAATATTTAAATGAATACAGTAAAAATGTTTGATTTTCAGCATGTATGTAGTCACAGATGTCCTGAAGTCAAATATATCAGTCATTGTCAGGAATTATTTATTACATTTTTTCCAGCAACACAAAAATCAAAGAATAAAGACATTTCCCTCACAAATTAGTGGTATTTTCTTTTTAATTTATAAGGGACATATAATGTTTAATACTTCTGATGAATATAATCCAATCAATCTTATTTCCATATATGTATTTTGTATTTACAGTTCCCTTTGTTAACACCTTATTTTGAAAACCGGACGTAGTCCACTAACTTCTCCAAGGACGTCTCTAGCTCTCCCGTCAGCTCCGTTCTCTTTATACAACCATGGTCAGCTCCATCGGGGCCGTTTAAATGCATTTTACATAAATGTCAGTATATGGGTGCTCTACAGTTGTCGTCGGCCCATTTGACAATGGAGATGAGAGTGACGGCCGGCTCGACCGCACGTTACCGCGATACGATAACGTTTCCTGTCTATGACAGAGTTAGCATGCAGCTTTAGCCGTGATGTCTAGCTCTGCTTTTCATGCAATGTGTGAAACCCAAAGTGTTTCCATACTTTACTGGATGTGTAGTGTTTACCACGCTGGATTTAACACGTGAGGGTGCAGGTCGTATCCACACGGACCCTCCGCTGTTTACTACTTTTTCGTTTCTGTTCGCTGCTGCCAGCTGGTTTGTTTTGTTTGACGGATACGACGTCACAAACAGACTTCCTGATGTAGTCGTGTGCTTATTGGCCTCATGCAAACTATGTATTTAGTCATTTCTGGTGTGAAAACCTGCAAATAGTTTTTTTTATTTTTAATAGAAATCTTATCCTGATTTTTCCTCTTCTCTGCTCTGCGTTTTCTTTTTTTTACCCCGCTGTTCAAACTGCTGTTGAGACTTTAGATGATTATGCTGATTTTACAGGAATGTGTGAGATATATGGAAAAAAAAGTGAGTAAGATGAGACACAGAACAGGGTGTGTGTGTGTGTGTGTGTGTGTGTGTGTGTGTGTGTGTGTGTGTGTGTGTGTGTGTGTGTGTATGTTATAAGTGCACGTTCAGCTCATAGTGAGTCATTCTGAGGGCGAATCATATTGTGTCTTTGTGTCTCCCCTCGGGTGAAAGGGATGACACCTCACACACACATAAACACAAACACACAGTGAGTCAGGAAGGTGTGTCTGTCTGTCTGTGTGTGTGTGTGTGTGTGTGTGTGTGTGTGTGTGTGTGTGTGTGTATCTGTGTGTGTGTGTGTGTGCGTGTGTGTCTGTGTGTGTGTGACTGCATCCCGTCTGCATAAATGCATGTAAGCATCTGTGTGTGCTTCTGTGCTAAAACTGTGCCCTAACCACTGTGACCTCGCCACTGAGTGTGTGTGTGTGTGTGTGCCTTGTCAGGTGTGCGTCAAACGTAGGCGGACCCACCACACTGTTTACACACGACGCCACGGTGTGACCTCGGAGGTTGCCGGTGACCGTGATTGGCTGCCAGCTACCAGCTCATTAAGCCACTCACACGGGGACACCAGTGCCAGAGGACACACTCTCCATTTGTTTCACAACACACGGACACAGTCGCACACACTCGTCAGAGGGACACCGCAGGTATGGCAGGCAGCCACATACACACACACACACACACACACACCACGGTCCATCAGTAGCAGAGCGTCTGTCTGGCCTCGGTGACCTGGCTGAACTTTGGCTCACCCTCCTTGGTTCATTACACCACACAACCTCACACCTAGATGCCTTTTGGCTGGTGGACCAACTGCAGGGTCATGACTTACAGGAGGAGAAGAGAGAAGAAGAAGAATTGAAGAAGACGAATTGACGAAAAAGACGAATTGAAAAAGAAGAACTGAAAAAGATGAAGAAGACTAATTGAAGTAGAGGAATTGAAAAAGACGAATTGAAGAAGATGAAGACAAATTGAGGTAGAAGAAGACTACTTGAAGAAGACGAATTGAAGACGATGAAAAAGACAAATTGAAAACAATGAAGAAGACATATTGAAATAGACAAATTGAAGAAGACGAAGAAGACAAATTGAAAAAGAAGACGACGAATTGACGAAGAAGACGAAATGCAGAAGAAGAACTGAAAAAGACGAAGAAGACAAATAGAAGAAGACAAATTGAAGAAGAACTGAAAAAGACGAATTAAAGAAGATGAAGAAGACGAATTAAAGAAGATGAAGAACACGAATTGAAGAACTGAAAAAGACGAAGAGGACAAGTTGAAGAAGATGAATTGAAGAGGACGAATTGAAGATGAAGACAAATTGAAGAAGACGAAGAAGAAGAATTGAATAAGAAGATGAATTGAAGAAGACAAATTGAAGAAGAACTGAAAAAGACAAATTAAAGAAGATGAAGAAGAAGAATTGAAAAAGAAGACGACGAATTGACGAAGAAGACGAAATGCAGAAGAACTGAAAAAGACGAAGAAGACAAATAGAAGAAGACAAATTGAAGAAGAACTGAAAAAGACGAATTAAAGAAGATGAAGAAGAAGAATTGAAAAAGAAGACGACGAATTGACGAAGAAGACGAAATGCAGGAGAAGAACTGAAAAAGACGAAGAAGACGAATTGAAGAAGACAAATTGAAGAAGAACTGAAAAAGACGAATTAAAGAAGATGAAGAAGACGAATTGAAGAACTAAAAAAGACGAAGAAGACGAATTGAAGAAGACGAATTGAAGAAGAACTGAAAAAGACAAATTAAAGAAGATGAAGAAGACGAATTGAAAAAGAAGACGACGAATTGACGAAGAAGACGAAATGCAGAAGAAGAACTGAAAAAGACGAAGAAGACGAATTGAAGAAGACAAATTGAAGAAGAACTGAAAAAGACGAATTAAAGAAGATGAAGAAGACGAATTGAAGAACTGAAAAAGACGAAGAAGACGAATTGAAGAAGACGAATTGAAGAAGAACTGAAAAAGACGAATTAAAGAAGATGAAGAAGACGAATTGAAGAACTGAAAAAGACGAAGAGGACAAGTTGAAGAAGATGAATTGAAGAGGACGAATTGAAGATGAAGACAAATTGAAGAAGACGAATAAGGAGAATTGAATAAGAAGATGAATTGAAGAAGACAAATTCAAGAAGAAGACGAAGAAGAATTGAAAACAAAGAAGAAGAATTGAAGAATGAGAAGAAGTGAAGAAGGAAAAAATTAAAGGAAGATGGAAATTTTTTGAGGAAACAAGAAAAAAAGGAGACAGAAAGAAAACGGGATACGTGAGTAATAAATAGCTGAGAATAGAAATACTCTAGTAAAGTGCAGTACTTGAGTAAAGGTACTTCGTTACTCTCCATCAAGCTTCATGAACAGTCTGGTTCACTCAGTGTACTATTTACAACATATAATGTGATTGATTGCACTTTTTCTGTCACATTGGATCCAAGTAACCAAAATAAATCATTTGAAATATATTTTTCAAGTAATGAAATACCGAGTTGATGATATCTGGACTGTTTGTTGTTGTTTTTTGAACATTATGGATGGCAGGTTTGACACTGCTGTTGCACAAATTCACCTCTTCATCCAAACTCCTCATCTGTTGCTCAGAGACACTAATCTCTCCATCCAGTTTTCATGTGCCACTCGAGGAACAAACATCCCGTCCCTTATTTGCTTTTAAACAGCATTGGATACAAATCCTATTCCTCTTCCTCCTTATTAATCGCTGTAACTTTAGTGTTTATCTTTGTGTTAGAGATCACCATTCAGATTTCTATTGGTGAATACTTCACTGTGACTCAGAACTACACCCTCTGGCATGACTTGTGATGCTATAAAAATAGTTACAGTACAATTACAGCATTGAAAACTGGGACTTTTTTCATGTCCAACCAACGTGATCTCATGGGAAGGCGTATAAATAGCAAGCCACTTTTAAAGGGGACATATCGTGCTCATTTCCAGGTTCATACTTGTATTTTTGGGTTTCTACTAGAACATGTTTATATGCTTTTATGTTCAAAAAAACATTATTTTTCTCATCCTGTCTCTCTGGATATACCTGTATTCACCCTCCGTCTGAAACGCTCCGTTTTAGTGCCTGTCTCTTTAAAAAGCCCAGTCTGCTCTGATTGGCTTTAGAGAAAAATATGGTGCACTGTGCAGAGGTGGTTTTCAAGCTGTGGGCGGTATACAGTATACTAATGAGGCTGCATGTGACATAGGAAGGGGAGCCAGATCTGATTGGCTTGTTGAATCACATGTTTTCTGATCCAGGCAGCTAACAAAAAACTGACTGGGTTGTCTTATTTCACAGTTTGTGGGTTGGAAGGCTCTCCAGATACCCAGATGTATTTGCACAAGCTCTGAGAAAATGAGTTTGACGCACGGTCGCAGTTTTAAACATGTGGTTAACTAGTGAATTAAAAGAAAAACTACTTGGTTAGGTTTAGGAAAAGATCACAATTTGGGTTAGATAAGTACGTTTGTTATGTAAATTAAGCTACATACGTAAGTTAAGTAGTCAACATAAATAAGTCAACACTCGACTTTTGTTTTCACACAGGACACAAACAGCGACCTCCTGGTTTTTTGACCTGTCCATCCACCCCGTCCTCCTCCCTACGCAGACTTTCTCGCTCTTTATACCAGGGGTTTTCAACCTTTTTGGGGCCAGGGACCCTTTTAAAGGGGAGAAAATGTTCGAAGGACCTCCTCATAATCGTAACACCGATTAAGCGTAATGCTTACTACCAATTGGATGCCATTGGAACTATTTGTATTCTAAAACCTTTCAACCAAAATACTTTAGAATCATGTTAACACCACTTTGTTTTGCCCTGATATTCCAGGTGCTTTGTAATCAGATGTCGCTTTAGCTTGGCCGGCTTCATGGCTTCGGTCGCCGGCACCTGAAGACACATGACGCATTTTGGTCGCCCTTCGCTGTCGCTCGATATTACTGTCATCATATTTTCTCAGTTTACCTAGTTTGGGCTTAGCATCACTTGATGATGTGGACTGACTCAAATATTCCTCCATGCTCGCCAGGTAGATAGCAGGAACTATCTCTTGCACCCTGAGTGAAGTGACTGATTCATGACAGACTGACTTGATGTGTCACAATCATATCAGAGCTTCTATTGGCCCAAAGCTAACGTGGATGGGAGTAATGGACACAATAAGCTTGTTCTATTGGTGCTAATGGTCCCCATCGATATGTACTTTTTAATGATACCACAGACCTCTCTTTGTAAATCACTGCTTTATACTACGTCACCTGACTTCTGGAGCACTTTCTCTGAACGTCTAATATTGCCGCAGCGGGAAATGACATGAGAATTAGGCGTGTTATTCGTAACGCCATTTGGTGATACCAGGTTGGTCCATCCCTTCAAACTATCCCTTCAAACTATCCAGGCAGTCTGAAAGTGTGTTTATGTACCTCGAGGCCTGGTAAAGTACACGCCGAGTCATCATTCTTAAAGAAGAGAATTTGCTGACTGAATTAGCTTTGCAGGGGAAACCCCGTTACACAACAGAATGACATTTAAACGGCCTCTTCTTTCTTAATATATCTTTCTGGCAGGCCTCTGTCTTATGCTCACTACTCTTTCATATACTTTATAGCCTTTTTATAGACTCTTTTATTAGCCTCATTACCATTACTTCTGTCCCTGCTGTCTTTCTTGCTGTGATGTTTCATCCCCCTCCACCTCCTTCCCCTAACTGGGCCTTCTCCCTCTCTTTCTGCCTCTCCGTCGTTCATCTTCTGTCCATTCCTGGACTGAAACCCCCCTCTCCTCCTCCTCCTCCCTCGTCTCTCTTTCAACATACGATACTTCTCTGTTGACGTGTCCGACGGCGAGTTCCTATAGCAACCAGACATTTCTGCTGACCCCTGCCTTGCCTTGCGTGACAGAGCTGCAGGACGTTCAGTCGCAGGTCAAAGACTAGCAAAGGAGACTACTGTAAGAGTGCACGTACACAGCTAAGCACACGCACACTTAACATGCACTCATATGCATGCATTTACTGTTAATGTTACCTGCTTAATCACACAGACACACATGCATGCACACAAGTAGACAGTGATAAACAAACTGAACATTCGTTGAACATTTTTATTTTTTATTAAAAATAACATTCATAACAGTAACAGTTGTACAACCAATAATTATAATCTGCAACAATAATTACACTTGAGAACTGGAGGATTTCATATCCTCCTTTTTTTTTAAATAAGTTAAGAAATAAAGTTTTCTCCCCCCCCTCCCCCAGAAATAATTTTCTAAAAGCATTTCTACATACAGTGTTGGCTATAACTGGCTCACAGCGATCTCTAACAGCCAGGTCTTTAAGACTTGCTTTAATGTGGATATTCATAGCATTTTATCTAGGCAGGCATTTGGTTGTTATTCCATTTTGATCTGGCAGTAGTACAAAATGAGCAGGTTATCAATATGTTCCAGTTACATGAAGCTACAGTACACGCTAGAGCACGTAGTATGATCAGTGTATGGCTACTCCAGTGTTAGATACAGTTAGATTCAGACATTGTAGGATAACAGTAATGTTTGGCATTGAGGCCTGAGCTGCACTCTCCGGTTTCCAGTTATCGTCCCTGTGTAGAAATCCAGTTCTCCACATTTAGCCCCCCAATAATGACTTCTTAACCCAAGTCACAGTCAAGTTCTCCATTCTTGGACCAATCAGTAGTTCAGCTAGGAGTCACAAGTGTGTACGCAACCAATCAATGGCTGCCAACTGCAGGAAGAGACCACCAGTCTAGCGTCTGACAAGCTTCCGTCGATTTGTGGTTCCTACAAATCAAATCCAGTGTTTTATTTAGTGTGACAAATATCCTCCGTCCCAAAGAGTTTGTAAGATTGCACTTTTATTTTATCCATGAAGCTGGACGCTCTGCGGGCAGCTCTGGAGCAGGACAGGTGACTTCCTCTGAAGCTGTCCGTTGAGGCCAGCAGCACTGTCTGTCCATCAACGTTAGCGTCCGTCCACAGCGTCAATCATCCCACATTCAGGAGTCCCACGTTTCTCGTCTCTCCGTATTCCTTTGGTGCAATTTATCTGGCTTTTGGATAGCTTTACCATTTCCTGTCGGAGGAAAAGAGAAAATCACAAGATAAATATATTGTTTTTCAATTTATGTCTACACTCATGAATAAATTAATCTTACAATTAGGGCTGTTAACGCAAATTAATTTCAACGCCACAAATTTCTTTAACGCATTAATGCAACTTGCAATTTTTAGGTTGTAGGAGGCTATGCTAAATTTTGGCGAGGGAAAACTGTCATGGTCATTTTCAAAGGGGTCCCTTGACCTCAACCTTTTAGGTTGTAGCGGGCTCAGTTTTAAAGCTAGAGTGAAGATACTCGTAGACTATGGAACTACAAAATCGAAGGTATCCATCGGTACCAACCATGTCATACTAGCTTGTCGCAAAGGAGGCTAAATAACGCTCCAAACTTGCGCTAAATTTTGCCGAGGAAAAACTGGCATGGCCATTTTCAAAGGGGTCCCTTGACCTCTGACCTCAAGATATGTGAATGAAAATGGCTTCTATGGGTACCCAGGAGTCTCCTCTTTACAGAAGACATGCCCACTTTATGATAATCACATGCAGTTTGGGGCAATTCATAGTCAAGTCAGCACACTGACACACTGACAATCGGATCGGTACTTGGTATCGGCCAATACCCAAAGCCCAGGTATCGCTATCGGGGCTGAAAAAGTCGGATCGGTGCATCTTTAGCAAATTCACATATTCTTATTCTGGCATTCAGCCTCACAGTTTAACAGCAGGAAGAAACGTATTTGTGAAGCTGCAGGTGGATCTAAGACTCAGTTTACTATTTCATTGATATCTAAGAATATCAGTCTGGTAGAGGGGGAAAAATGCCCTGGCAATCGTCTTGAGCGGTGCTTAGCACAGGATGCAGCGACAATGCAAAATAGACCGCGGATTAGGAGGAGAATGCCGGATGAAATAGGCGGCCAATGGCAGGCTGATACCCGCAGACTACATCCAGTGAGTCAGACTAAGAGAACAGTGACTTTAATCAGCGGTTGATTCATTTTTTATGATTTTCATGATGAAGAAATTCATTTTTCTCATTCTCTCACCTGCAGCTCTACATGATCATGGCTCTGATGGTTGCTTTGCTGATGCGTTTGCGGTGTTTCCTCCTGCGGCGAGGCGAAGCTGGACGGAACGGCGCCAGGCGGGCCGCGGGCGAGATGGGAGCTGCAGTTGAGAGGGCTGGAAGAAACCAGAAGAGAAGGTAGAGGACACAAAGTTAACGCAGAGTCTTTCATCTTTACATCTTTCCCTAAATGTACATTGAAATGTGATAAGTGGTGTCATGTGTGACAGATTAGCAAAACAAAATAATAAGACTGTCCTCAGAAAACTCACAACACTGGTCATTTGTTCAAACAGCTAAAAGCAACAGCAACGCAGGAGGAAGTGTGACACTAAAGCATCTGACTTAGACACAGGAGGTTTGTGTCCCACTGCATAGCGACAGTCAATATTGATCATGAAAGCAGTTTCTCTTAAGGACTCGATACTGTTACTGGAGGACCATAAACAAACAACCAAAACACAGAGCAGGATAGAAGAACGCCAGATAGAAGGAATAGCTCCTGTAGTGGCTCTGACTGCACTCTGAAGGGCAGCTGATAACCTTGAAGTCTGCATAATGAAGCCCTGCAGTCTGAGTCGAACACGGAGCAGTGGGAAGTCTAGCTCTCGGGGGGCCGAGGAAGAATAGCAGGACACATGTGGCCATGATGTTTAGTCATACGTGTACGGTGGGCTGCTTCCTGTCTGGGAAACTCGCCCATTGATTCTCTCATACATTAAAAGCTCAAATAGGAGACATGTCTCTAACACAGAGACAGTACACACATGACATACACATAGCAGTGATTACCCCCTCCCTCTGTCTCGCATATACTATATTATTCTAAGTATTTGTTAGTGATTAACAAATGATTTGTGGCTCAGAGGGCAGAGCAGGTTGTCCACCAATCGGAGGGTCGGTGGTTTGAGCCCTGGCCCCTCTGGTCACATGCCGAAGTGTCCTTGAGCAAGAAACTTAACCCCAAATTGCTCCCGAAGGCTGTGCCATCGGTGTCTGAATGTGTGAATGGGAATGCTGACATGTAGTGTAAAGCGCTTTGAGATAGGGACCGACCCTCGTTCACCCATTAATAACCATTAAACGACAAGGTTAGTGCGTCGCATTCAGCGGTGCGCCAGCTGCAGTGTATGAGCACGACAGACGAGTCCCCAGTTCACCCGTCTGGGACAGTCACGATACTGCGTGTATTGTCGAGGACACATGCAGCCACTTTCCCAGTAAAAGTCTCCACCGCACCATTTAGTTTAGCTGCGAGGTTGTCAGCTGTGTGTCTGCCTGGTGAAACGTACCCTGTCTGTCAATTGATTAAAATATTTAATTGCAATTAATACCTTAAAGAGAGATTTGTCAAGTACTCAATACTCTTATCAACATGGGAGTGGGCAAATATGCTGCTTTATGCAAATGTATGTATATATTTATTATTGGAAACCATTAACAACACAACACAATGACAGATATTGTCCAGAAACCCTCACAGGTACTGCATTTAGCATACAAAATATGCTCCAATCATAACATGGCAAACTGCAGCTCAACAGGCAACAACAGCTGTCAGTGTGTCAGTGTGCTGACTTGACTATGACTTGCCCCAAACTGCATGTGATTATCATAAAGTGGTTGGTACTAATGGATTCCTTAGATCTTTTTAGTTCCATATGCTACCAGTATCTTCACTCTAGCTCTAAAACTGAGACAACTACAACCTAAAGTTGCGTTAATGCGTTACAGAAATTAGTGCATTATGGGAAATGTAGGATCCAGATTTTTTGGAGTTTGACCCATTCTCGGGACTACGAGTCAGGATATCTCTGTTGCCTCAATTTGTACCTGTTACATATTATAAACTATTGTGAGTCCCCAAACTTAGTGTATTAATAACTTAAAGCAGCAGTGGGTAGAAATGGAGCAAATATGATTAAAAAAAGTTATTTTTATAAAACGGTCACTATATCCTGACAGTAGTGCATGAGACAGGTAATCTGAAAAAAATCATGTTCCTCTGTGTCCTCTGGTGCTCCTAACGATATCTGCAAGATTTCACAGACCGGAGGAAAACAACCAATCCGAGCCGATTTGGAGCCTTGCCGTCTCTGAGCAGCTGTCAATCACTCGTGAACTCCGATCAAACAGTCAAACTAGGCAGCGCTGATCAAATATGAATCAATATTCTGTTACTGTAATGCCTATTTCTCTCCTCAAATGTGTTCAGAAACATCTTGTAGTGCACGGTTTAGCTGTAAGAAAGTTTGTGACCCAGCAGCCATGTTGAGATCATTTACGGAAATACCAAGCGCCGCCCACCAGCCGGAGCACAGCCAATAGGAACGCTCTCTCTCTCTCTGAAATGACCTGTGATTGGTCAAAGTCTCCCGTCACAGGAGTCATGAGGAGGTGCAGAAGTCTAGTTTTCTCTCAGAACTCTTGAATTATAATATGCTGAAATGTTGTTATGGAAGCCCAATGATGCCAAAAATATACTGCGTACTGCAGGTTTAAGGAAAAATCACTGAACTGCCTCTTTCATAACTTAAAGGTCCAATCTGTCATTTTTGGACCACCTGATATAAAAATACATTCAGCAAAAGTAACGTTTAGAACCATCTTTCATTCACACTAACACACATTCTCACACAGCTGAGCGGTACCTGTTTTAAATGTGGTCGGCTTTGGTCTCTGCTGAGGATGATGTGGATGAAGATGTGTCTCCCTCTGTATCATCTCCAGAGCTTTCTGTCTCCTCTCCTCCTCCGTTAAATGACTGACCCCGCTGGTCAGTTCTGAGTCTTTTTCCTTCCTCTGATTGGCCAGCTCTGCCCCGGCCGAGTCCCCGCTATTAGCGGACCCGCTCTCCTCCCTCCCGGTCCCTTTTTTCTGACTGGTTGTTACAGTCTCAGTCTGTGTGTGTTTTGTGACCTCTGTGATTTTTTGGCTGGTCACTGAGTCTTTCTGATGGGTGCTCATAGGAGGGGTGGGGTTTGGCTGGGTTGGGCTGTCAGGCGGAGAGGCGCTGTCTGATTGGGGAGTGTTGAGCAGATGTTGTGTCCTCAGCTCTTGGTCCTGCTGTGGATAACGCGGCTGATGATGATACTGATACTGCTGCTGAAACTGCTGTCTTTGCTGATGCTGCAGCAACTGCTGCTGCCTCTGCATGTGATCAGGATGTTGCACTTCCCCACCGCTGTTTGCTACATGCACGCCGCTCTCCTCCCTGCTCCCGTCATTCCCGCTCCCGTGCCCGACCTGCGGTGTACCTCCCATGACGCTATGCTCCGCCCTCGCTTCAGACGGCCAGCCGCTGACCGGCCCGAGCACCCCGGCGATCGGCTGGTGCACCCTGGGCTGCGTCCAGTGCACCAGCTGGGTGTAGCTGCCCTGCTGCCACTGCCTCGCCACCGGCTCACGCTCCTCGGGGTGGTAGCGCTGCTGGTTGTGCTTCAGGTCGTCGTGGCGATGGAGGTCGGCCTTGGAAGCGTGAGTCTTTGGCGGAGCCGGATGGACGGCCCGGGGGAGGGGCAGGGGAAGGTGGGAGGATGGGGGTGGCTGCTGAGGTGGAGGTGGAGGCGGGTTGGGGTTGCTCTGAATGGGGGAGCGAGGGATGGGAACAGACGAGGAGGAAGAGGAGGGAGGCTGGCACCTGCAGCTGACGTGGTCATCCACTGAGATGATGGCTTTGTCGTAGTGGGCTTTCCTGTTGATGTACTGGATCTTTATAACCTGAAGAAGCAGAAAGAACAAAAACATCAGCACACAAAATCTGACTTCCTGTTGGGTTGAATTTAGAGACGTCTCTTTCCCAATGTAAGTCTATGGGGAAAAGCCTTTTTGGGCCCAATAGCATCACGTGACGGACTCGGAAGTTGTCGTACCGCCGTTTGGCCACAAAGTGTGGCGCTCTTCCTGGGGGCTTGTTCCAGACATGATGAAATATACCACAGAAACCATGCAAACTATAATCAATGATGATTGTTTTGTTTCACTTCACTGAACATACTGTAGCTGTGCATGTTGCAACAAGCAGCAGAGCAATCTGATTGCTTGTTTTATGCCAAGTCTTCTACTGTGTAATTTTCTGATGAAAGACACGTTGACGTACTTGTTCTCAAAGTTACATCATGTAAAGAATCAGGTTCTGCATATTCACTTCGCAACGTCTGCCCAGGTGTGCAGATCATCCCTCGAAGCAATCGTATTAAAAACACAGAGCTTTTTGAAGCGTCTGAGCTTTTGTGCTCAGAAACAACCCCGGAGTTTTAAAACAAAAAAAGGGTCAGCAGCGTTTTTTAAACGTCACCGTTTTACGGGCTTGAGGACACCGGAGTAGTGTGGACGCTAGGCATAAACGTAGCAAAAGTTATGTGTTTTAAAATGAAAACGTATTAGTGTGGATGTAGCCTAAAGCTCCTTGATGGCAGCTGTGTGTGCACCGGGTACCTGCAGGTATCTGCTGGAGGTGACGGTGGGGACACACTGCAGCACCCTGGTGTTGCAGCAGCCCGAACATCGCTGCACCTCCACGCAGGGCGGCCACAACATGAAGTTGGCGTTGCTGCGGTCCAGCATGGACCTCGTCACCTCCATCACCTCCGTCCGAATTTTACACGCCGCCTGCTGGGCCGGCTGCGCCTCCACTGGAAGGGGAGGAGAGGAGAGGGAGACGAGAATAAGAGACGGGGAGTTTGGTCGGAATGACATAAGAAGTGTTGAGAGACAGATGGCAGAAGCGTACGGATAGAAAAAGACACAGGAAGGGACACAAATAGATGCGGAAACCTACCAAGACTTCTAGTGTATCGGCCACGGGTGTGGTTTGTGAGAATATCATGCTCGTCTTCTTCCTCTTCTGCAGACAAAAAAGAGGAGGAGGGGAGATTAGAAGGGAGAGGGACAAAAACACAAACACAGAGTCAATAAAGTCAACTTTTATCTGAAACAGGGCAGCACTTCTACAAGCAATGACAGAAATATGTAAAGCCTGTGAGGCTGCTGGGGCAGTTTTTAGCAAAGCTCATTGTTCACTGCACAACGGAAGCCATTTCTTTCTCCTCCCACTGAAACAATTAGGCTATTTTCTGCCGCAATTTGTCTCGGCGCTGTCAAGAATACTGTTGAGGAGAGATATGAGATGTTAAATATAGCTCATGTGTGACTCTGTGAGTGTGCGTGTTTGCACTCTTACATATGTTGTTATTTCATACGGTTGCCCCGTAGTCCTAATTATATCCCTGGTGCAGATTGCTTTTGGTCACTGTGTGTGTGTGTGTGTGTGTGTGTGTGTGTGTGTTATTCGGTTGCCTATTGGCCCTAATTAACTGCCTGGTGCAGAAAGAGAACGGTTTCTTATTGTTCTCAGAAGCTACTTTCTAATTTTATCTGAGCATTTATCTGCGCCAACATGTTTTGTGAGAATCCTTCCTTCCTCTTTCGTGTATTAACATGTGACCCATTTAATTCTGTTAAAGTATCAGTCCAGTAAATCTTTTCAAACGAGTGTTATAAAACACAAAGGGGGATACAAGAATGCAGGGCTGCAGGTGAGATGACAGAATTGCAAAAAAAAAAGTTATCTCAAGTAGAGGAAGCCACAAATTAACTACAGATGAAGTTAAATATCTGATGACAAGCAACAAAATGTGACCACGAACAGAACGCTAATGATGACAACACACGGATCCATCACATAAATCATTCATCTGCTGCCTCGTACTCAGACCCTTCATAAACTTGCACCGAAACTAAAAAACAAAAAGTTTCTTGATTAAAAAAACTCCAGTGTGAGTCACTTCCTCGTGGCCTGTTTCTGAGGATCCTTCCCTCTGTTGGTTCCTCTCTGTGGTCGCTGTTATGTCACCGTGTGATTTATGCATATGGAGTGATCAAAGGGGGCTGTCTATTAATATATGTATGTGTGACTTGGCTCTTCTGAGGGATAAGATTAATGAATTTTTTAATCAAGCTGCCAAGCTAGTTGTGCAGGCGTCTGACTGTTTGTTTGGACTCTGTTTTGGGGGTGGAGGCGTAGAGAGAGAGAGGAGAGAGGGGGGGGGAGGGCTGTTTCTGTCACACACATCCATATTTCAAAACTTGGAGAGGAATCCAGAGCAGGAGAACAATGCAGTGACCTTGTGAGCTGGAAGTTTCTCTCTCTCTCCGTCTCAGTTTGTCCGACACACACCGAGGTCACAGCTACTCTCTCTCTCTCTCTGTCTCTCTCTGAAGGCCGTCCCGACACTAAAAGATTTTTCAAATCTTACCAGATGTTGAAAATGTGAGAGACTCCACACATAACGACAGGTTCTGTTAAATTTAACAGTTTTGTTCCTGTAGTGTGTGGAGAGCAACGATTTGGTCAAAACAGCAGCACACTAAGAAAGAAATCTTGCAAAATCTCTCGTGATCAAACGTGACTGTAGTGTAAACAAACATGTCGGACGACGGGAAGGGAGAATTAGCGATGTTAGTTTTTACTTTGTACTGAAAATTGACTAAGGATGGATGAATGAAGTCATGGAGACACGTTAAATAAACACTTGTGTTGTTGCCACAAATCAATAAGTTGGTCCTCCATTTCTGAGCTCCATCTTCTCTATTGGCTATCGTTCTTTTCCACGTGACGGCGTCATCGGCTGTCCTCGGGGTTCCCCACACACACATCAGGAGATCCCATCGTAAATACTGAACATTTATGATATGAAATCGGTGCGGCCAGGATGGACTTCTGAGCCGGTCGGGAGATGTAAAAAAACACTCTTAACATACCTCACACTACAGGAATATCTGGAGAGATAATCTTTAGAACCATCAAACGATCAGGGCTTTACTGACAATGGTCGGGAGGAATCAGACCCAAAATCAGCTTGATTTTTCGTGTAGTGTGTACCCGGCATTATAAAGCTGCTTCATCATTCTTGCTGCCTCTCTCGGGTAAATATTGCCTTAACATGGTCCCTGGCTGCTGATGCTCTCCCTTGCTGCATTCCTATCTCCTCAGGCCTCTGTAGACGCTTCCCTCCTCCACGTCTTTGTTATTAGTATGTGTGTGTGTCTGTATGTGTGTGTGTGTCTGTGTGTGTGTGTCTGTGTGTGGTCATTAGTACCTATTGCGTTGGTCTCCTGCTGCAGCAGTAGCTTCAGGTCGTCCACAGAGGAGATGGGAGAGTTCCTCACCAGGTCGACCAGCGACGAAGGCAGAGGATCACCCTGAGGAGACACATCGACAAACAGTTGATGCATTTTAGCCATTATCGTGGGATCAACAAGGTATAAAGTTTTGGGTGTTAGAGTGAACACAGTCAGTATCTGTGTCCTAATTTAGGGGGGTTAAAGGGGAAACGTATCCTCATACAACGGTTTGTATGATATCTTACGAAAAGATTTAATAATTTCTCCTTCATTCGTTTTCCTACGAATGTCCAGCAACACGTGTCAACTTCCACTCCTTACATGCATACAGTCTTTTCAAAATAAACTTCCATCTTCACAGGAAACAACTTCCTTAGGTTTAGGAAAAGATGGTGGTTTGGGTTAATATAACTTCGTAAATTACGTGACAAATAAATCAACGTTGATTTCTGGTTTCACACTGGACATGAACAGCGGTCTCTTGGGTGAAAGTCTGGTATTTTTTGACCCACCCATCCACCCCGACCTCCTCCCTACATGGTGGCGTTCGCTGCTTTTTATATTTCCTGCTTCACGATTAGGATTTTGTGGGATATATACGAATTACAGAGCATTACTTTTCGTACAGTGTACGAGAACAGCCTGAAAGGAGACATATTGTGCTCATTTCCAGGTTCATACTTGTATTTTGGGTTTCTACTAGAACATGTTTACATGCTTTAATGTTCTCTTTAAAAAGCCCAGTGTGCTCTGATTGGCTTGAGAGAAAAATATGGTGCAAAGGTAGTTCTCAAGCTGTGGGCGGTATATTCTAATGAGGCTGCATGTGACATAGGAAGGGGAGCCAGATCTGAATGGCTTGTTGAATCACATGTTTTCTGATCCAGGCAGCCCACAAAAAACTGACTGGGTCGTCTTATTTCACAGTTTGTGGGTTGGTAGGAACTCCAGATACCCAGATGGATGTGCACAAGCACTGAAAAAGAGAGTTTTTCATGATATGTCCCCTTTAAATCAGCATTTCTAGAACAAATACATCATAATGGACCGGCAGGGTCTAAGAAATGCACCATTGTGCACCATCTGTTGTTAGATGGGGCATTCAGGTGGTCCCCATCAATTAAAAAAAACTCCATTGTCACATTGTTTTTGTATTTGTGCTCAAATGCATTCACTGATATGCAAATATCTCTAATAGTTACATAAGCAGAATGATATTTTTATAAATCTTTGCAAGACTTGTTTTTACAAAGTTCATGTAATCCTGGAAAATCAAAAGAGAAAGTGTGGAGAGAGAGAGACGGGCTGATGTATAATATCTCATC
The DNA here is from genome assembly GCA_916700995.1 of Hozukius guyotensis. Classification (NCBI taxonomy): domain Eukaryota; kingdom Metazoa; phylum Chordata; class Actinopteri; order Perciformes; family Sebastidae; genus Hozukius; species Hozukius guyotensis. The sequence goes on from CAKALU010068479.1 coordinate 42,082, forward strand.
TCTCTCCAGTCAACACTTGCTCCAGTTTCACTGCCTCCTGCAGAGGAAGGAAATGATGGTTGTGATTGGTGTTTGTTGCTGCTGTTGTCACTCTCTCCCCCGTCTGTTTACCCACAAACACCGCAGTTGCTCCCGTTGTTAACACAGGAAACTAGCCTCTCTCTAGCACACCGTCATTCTCTCAGTTTAACATGTTTTTGCACCAGACATCAAGAAAAAAGGTCAATATCTTGTGTTGAATCACAGATTAGGTCAAGCATTTATTGTGAAATCATCAATCAAAGAACATAAAAGTTAACTGTAAAATCAGTTATTAAATAAAAGGATAATTGATGAACTCTTAATGAAAGGCGTTGCAGGGGGTTTTGGTTTTAAGGAAGGACTCGTGTGGTTTCTTTATGGAGATCAGAGGCAGATTACTCAGCGTCCTGTAGTCTTTGGTTGGCTGTTAGTTGATACGATCTCAGAGCGGCTGGAACACCATTTAAAATAGTCACATGCCAGAAAGAGGCCAAAACAAATTAGGGTGTGTTGAGAATGTGAGAAGAAAATAGTTTTGGATAAAGGAGAGAAAAGTAAAAGCATTAATTTTCTTACTTCCATCAAGATACAACATGTAAGTGTTGATCTTACAGCTAGTCAGAGGAATTATATATTTAAAGGGCGGGTCCGTTATTATTTAGTGTTTTGAGATTTTTATATCATTCTGTAGCTTCCCAGTGGTGTTCCTTATATATTCAAATAAAAACATTCAAATTTGAATCAAATAATGTTTTAGCGTCAAAATGTTATTTTCCCTTCAAGTCCTTCTAAAAACTTTTTCCCCCATCGTGACCTGACGTAGGTTTCTGCATGACGACGCTGCTACATGTACAGTATATATATACATCCTTATAGTCAGTGTATTAACGTTACATACAGAAACTTAGATGGCGGTCGGTGTGCTCCCAGTTTGGAGAAGCAGACAGGAGTACCGGCAGGAAGCTAAGCTAATGTACTGCTGTGGACGCCACGTTAGTTCAGATCAGAAGGTCACACAATAAAACAAACAGACTAACCGATCGATGCAGCGGTAGACCAGAAACTCCCGTGTTCTGAGAGGTTAAATTACTGTTTTTGTGAATGGAGTCTGGTGGCTTTGAAGACGGCGATATAACGGCTTCAGTTCCCCCTCAGAAAGAGCTGTCTGATGGCGAGGTAAAGGGGTGAAAATATTCTAAATATAGTGTACACTTAAACTGATATTGATTTTTTTAGGTGTCCGTTTTTCTGTTGCTCCCGTCCGCAGCCGCTTTACCCCGCTGTGAGATCGAACTGAAATCGTTGTATCGCTCTCTTCAAAGCCACCAGACTCCATTCACAAAAACAGTAATTTTACCTCTCAGAACAGAGTTTACATACAACCCCACTTCAAAAAATCCGAACCAAGCCTTTCAGTTATTTTCAAACTTAGCACTTTGACTCAGCTAGTGCTAGCGTTCACATTATTCATAACCTTAATGATTAGCTTACTGTGGTAACAAACGTCAGTGCTTTCTGCTGACGGCTGAGTGGGCATTTCCTTTTGAAAAAAACCCGTAACAGAACACAGATGGACCCGCGCTTTAAAATCATTTCCTTACAGTTTTGTGATATTGTAACCGTGGTATCTGTCGGAGCTCCTTCATTCCTCCTCCTGTGGTTTTGTGAACCTTATTCATGAATGCAAATGTCCCCACACTGTAGATGCTCCCTTTGATTTTAATGGGAAATAAAGTGTGATGTGCCAACTCTATTACTGACATGATTTTTCCATTAAAATGATCAGGAGCATCAACAGTCTGAGCACTTTCTGCATTAAAGTTTTATGATACCTGGATTGTTTGATTGAATATACAACTTTTTAATCAGCATTATGCAACAGAAAATGTATAATATTAGCCCAAACCAAACCTACTTTCTTGTAACACTCAAACTAGGTTTCTACTGCACTACTACCGTTATCATCTGAGGGGTAAAATCAAGCTATAAAATGAGAGCGATTGTACTGGACAACCGCGGCTCAGTTAATGTGATAACATGATGGAGATTAAAATGATGATCTGCAACACCTGCATTTAATCCTGCATCGGTTTCCCGCTAATCTCCAGTCACATGCTGTTAAACCACTGCAGAAGAAGAGGCTGCAACGAGATTAAATCATTCAAAAAGGGTCAGTCAAATGTCAACTGAACAAAAACAATGTGGAAAAAGAGATGCACATATGGCATTTAGGTTTGTTCAATGTATTAATTTACCGTCTCTTCGTCGCTCCGCAAAGATCGAAGGTTTTTATCTGCTGCTATTTTTAGTCTCTCCAGTGGAGCGGAAACTTCAGTGGACGTTTAGTCACCTGCTTCACGCACTTTGTCACATTTTGTATTTTGTATTAAATACGCATTGATTTCATGGGATGTATACACATTTTGATGCACTTCTTCTGGAACAACCATTCTAGGAGAAAATCTGATACAGCTGCATTTCTTTGTCTTTACCAAGAATACCACACAGAGAGGTCGGGCGATATGACTACATACCATATTCTATAAGACGATGTAACCAATCAATAAACTGGTTCTGACAATATAGGATTTACAGGAATGTCGTGGTGAAGTACACTGATTGATCTCTGAACACCAGAAAATGTACTTTACGAATATCGCAATATACAATTTCTTATACTGACAAATAAGATTTTATCAAGATGTCAAATATATTAGTGTTGCCGTTCAAACTGATGGTACGTGCAATCTTTAAAGGGGAAGACATGGATATTTTTTATGATTTTATTTTTGTTCATATTTTGGAGTTTCTTTTTATCTATAGATTTTATCTATAGAAATAGTTTTATTTATTAGCGGTTATCAACAACAAAGACCAAAGTTAATTGTCGTGTTTTAATCTTTATTTAAGTTAGTGAATCTGGAGTTTCGCCTACATCCTCTGACGCCAACCAACTAAACTCCTGTTTCCAGGATAATTGAAATGCTCGCTTGCGCTTTAGTTCATAAACTTTGAGTGTGTTCCAGTCCCCGTACTTCTGTACTTACACTTACTACTTTGAGTGCATAAGTGCGTTCACACCGGGAAGTATGGCAAAATGCAGTGCACTCAGAGTACCCGGATGTTGTACTCAAAACGGTCAGATCGTTGAGTGTGGAACGCTGGACACTTTTCACACTCAACTGTCGCCATCTTGGCTACGTAGCGGAAGGGGCGGAGCCACGACCACTATTCAAACATACGTAGATAACAGAATAAAACAATACAATACGTAAACATACCGGTGCATTTTCAGTCAACAGGAAGACACATCGTAGGCGACGACGTTGGAAACGTAATTTCCACTCTGCTTTCATTTTTTTTCAGAAGATATTTTGGCGGGTAGCGAGCCGCGGTGTAATGTTGCGATCGTCATTTCCGGTCAGTGCGCCGCAGAGTATTCGATTTGAGACGACCCTACCCCGTTGAAATTTACGCACTACTCAACTGAGTACAGAGTGCACAAAGTGCACTACATTGAAGTGTACTTCTGGAAGTACATGGATTGGAACACACTCTTTTTCTTTACCCGCCGCCATTTTCTCACGAGCGCCAGATCAGTACTGAGCATGAGCATCTCTCAACGGAGATGAGAAGAAAATGAGAGGGCTCACTCCTTAGCTACTTCCATCATCAGCGCCGGGAAAAAACAATGTGTTTAATTCTTTTTTTTTTTTTTGCAAGATTTACGTGCTGAAAGTGGTATTTTACTTGCCCCGGGTAAGTGGGCAATCCTTATTGTTGAGCCTTTTTATTATCATTTTATGTCTGTCTCTAAGTCAATTTTTCAGTTCCCCTCTTCTCTGTATGTCTGCTTTGTGGGCGGCGGCGGCGGCGGCTCAGGACACCTGGATGACTTTCACGAGCCATTGGCTGACCTAGTT
>CAKALU010068482.1:0-11812 GCA_916700995.1 Hozukius guyotensis
AGTGGCTGTGTGGGAGTCGAGCGTGGCAGGTTTGCTAACTGTCTGTTCTCGTAACAGTACAGTACGAGCTCTCTAAATCAAGGAGGCTGCTCTTCGTGTGTGAGTGTATCTCTGTAGTTGAGTATGAATAAAAGTAGTAAACGCTGTCTCTTTCATCGCCTGCTTGCCCCCCCATTAAAGGATGAAAAATGTCCTTGCACTAGCTACGCTGCAGGGAGGAAGAAATGTTTAAACGAATGGCTTTCAGTGGAGGCAAATAAGATGGTAAACACTTGACGTTGTGTAAGAGCGATATGAGAGCCTGTGAAGGGAAAAGGAGACCAGGCGAGAGGCCACTGGGCAAACAAAGGCTTATCATGTGTAATCTCCACCAGTGTTGCTTGTCAGTCTCATCATGGCCGACCTTGTCTCCAGCTCGGCTATAAGCGTGACCCTCTGTCGCGGCTTGGCTGAGCGGACCCGTCACACTCTGTTTGTCTGCGAGCCTCTGGCCTCCCACACCGATCAACCAGCAGCACCGCCTCTGTGTGCGCCCCGCTTACCTCACAGTGTCACCACATGAAGAGAAATAGGTTACATGGGGGGAAAAAGAGTCTCAAAAGAAGACACCAGTTATTCTACTTTGTTTGTTATTGTACTGCAGTGTTGTATAACGGTGTGTGTGTTTATGTGCTGGTGGCAGTAAGATGAATAAAATGTGAAAAATGGCATTTTACAACTCAAAATAGTCTGTTTTTGTATATAACGCCCTCACAGGATTGAGGGCATTTACACATGCCAGACTCCACAGAGGAATTCATCTGTTTTAGGAAAGAAATTCAGCAAAGACGACGAGTGAAATTTTGTGTTAAACAAAAATGTTCTGTGCAGTGGTGGGATGTAACTAAGTACTTTTACTCAAGTACTGTTTTGAAGTATGTGAACTTTACTTGAGTATTTCCATTTTAGGATACTTATTTGATAGATAAAAGTTATTAGTTAGTTATTAGTACATGATCAGTTTATAAAATACTTACTTACTTAGTCCTTGTGTCGCCTGGTGGCACATAGGGCAAGGACAAAGGATCTCCACTCATCTCTGTTGTTTGCTTTCTTCTCAATGCTGTTCTAGCTGTATCCTCTCGTCTTCATTTGTCCTCCGATGGTTTGCCTCCAGGTTGTTTTGGGGCCTCCCTCTTTTGCGTTTTCCCTCTGGTGTCCAACGCAATGCCACTTTTGTCATGTCATCAGATGGTTTGCTTAATACATGTCCAAGCCATCTCCATCTTCTTCTTATCGATATTGTTTCCATGTCCGAGCACCCTGTCGTTTTGTGTAGTTCATGGTTTGTAATCTTCCTAGGCCAGAATATCCTCATGATCTTTTTGGGCGGGTATTGTGGAAGCTGGATAGCTTGCCTGTGTATCTTTCAGTCATTCTCCAGCACTCAGCACCATGTAGAATGACAGATAGTACAGTCATATAAAATACAATTTGTTAAAAATTAAACCAGTGGCTGCTCTAGTTTTGCCCCCAAATTTTTTCCAAATAGTTACATTTAAATAAATTTAAATTCTCAGACATTTCACTAAAAATCAAATATTAGAAAAAAATCCAAAATATTAATAGAAATTTTCGTAGCAAAACTTTTTTTTTCTACCTGATTAATCATCTCATGACCCCTCAGATTTATTTTGTGACCCCCGGGTTGGAAACCACTGAACTAAACTACTGATATATTATTATATGTAAATATATATATAAATATAATTATAACTAAGTACTTTTACTTTTGATACTTTCAGTACATTTTGATTATAAAACTTCTGTTCTTTAATTTAAGCAAGATTTTAAATTGAATGACTTTTACTTGTTGATGGAGTACTCGTGGTATTGGTACTTTTACTCAAGTAAAAGATCTGAATACTTCTTCCACCGTTGGTTTTGTGCAATGTCCGTGGTTTATCTTTGACCAAATGGGAAACCTTTCTTGAGATGACAATGAGAGCATTCAAGTTTTGTTTTGAAAAGTAAGTGTTTTAATTCAGGGATCTCTGGAAAAACTAAAAATATGTAGCTTAAGATCGTTAGCTTTGATTTAGGTTTGCAATGACAGTGAACATTTACCTTGTCTACATAATTATAGCTATACTATTTAGAAATAAAATCCTGTCAACACAAGGGTATATTGTATATTCTGTAGAAATATCAGTTTCCAAAAGTGTTGCAAATTGTGACCTCAGATGTTTGTTGTTTCATGTTAAACGTAAACTAAAAAAAAATCTATTTAATCTGGCTTTTATATAGTGTTTTGTAATTCTTGTGGTTTTCTTATTTACACTATTTAATACTATTCTTATTTTACTTCTTATTTTGTTTTATCAACATTTCATCAACAGTTACTGAAAATAATACTTTGAAGTGCATTTGATTTGTTCAGAAGGTGCAATAATATAAAGAAAGTTTGATTGATGGTGATCGACCAGCAGAGGGTGCCAGAGCAAAATCCTAATCTAACTAATCAAATGTTTTAAAATTGATTCAGTATTTGAGTGACATAAAGAGGACAAAAAAAGCATAATAGAAAGTTGTTTTTCCCCCCAAGCTCTTCTGCTGGCTCTTACTCATTAGTGGACTATCAACAGAAAATGCAGGATTTTAGAGGGCACCTTTTCTGCAGCTCTGCAGGGAAAGCCATCAATCTTTCAGCCAATTTATTAATTTCTCTAGAGTTTAAAGTCTTGAGTCTTGTTAATGCAGTTTTGCCAACCTCCTTATGTGTGTGACTATACTGTATACAATCTGAGAATGTATAGGGGAAATACTTTGGTACAGACATTAAAAAGAGTTGTGCACTGAGTAATAGGCCTATACACATTTGTATGTAAGAGTTGCATGCTGCATTTATGGAAAACAAGTTTACATTTACCTTTTGATGCTTTTATACAGTTCTATTGCATCTGAAATGCATTCAAATAGTTATTCTGAGCTTTAATGTAATGATTTCTTAAGGCATTTTACCCACAATGCATTTCAAAAATCCTCCTGTAAATAGGCGTAAACTTCATCCAGTGACTATTTTTCTAACATGACATCAGCCTACTACTTTTAAATACAGTATTTATACTGCTATAATACTATATGGTATGGTTTGGTAAAGGTTTGTTGAGCCTTCCTCAAAGGGAAATGTAGACTTTGCCTTCACATTAAAAACCTGTTATTTTATGTTTTAATTTTATTTGGACGTAGTGTATTTGGGCAGACTAATGGACTTAGGGTATGTGAAATATATTTCTCTCCACAAGCTAAATTGTATGACATCATAAAGTTTGATTTATGTGTAAACAGATATGACCACTAATAGTTAAATTGTCATTTTGTACATGGTAAAGTTTATCAGACTATTTTATCTGTAGTTTGGGATTTATCCTATAATTATTATTACTATCAATATGTACTTTATTTTGTATTATTTATTTTATTTTAATATTTTTTTCATTATTATTATTATTATTATTATTATTATTATTATTATCATTATTATTTTAAACAGAGTTTATTTCTGAATTTTGTTAATACAACTCTGACAATCCATTGCAAAAACATGTTTGGACTAATAGATATAATAAATTTAAAGTTTTTTTTTTGTTTTTTTTTACTATATATATATATATATAAACATAAATAAATAATGATAAATTGTTAGAGGTCTAGGACAGTACACCCTATCATCTAGGGCACCAACATGCATAAAACAAGCACAGGAGTTAAGCCGAAGAGTTGAACACAAAGACAAATCTTAAAAATATTTTTAGTAATTTAATTTAACTTTGTTTTTTGTTTTTTTTATCGGCAATGGGGAGGGGGCTCTGGGGGAAAAATACCAAAATATGGAGGGACAATTATTTACATTTGTGCTCTATTTGTATGTTTCTGTACACTTTTTTATTATTATGGAAAAAAAGCCTGTTATTTGGTTTGCATTATTACAAAAACAAAACAAAATGCGTATTTTACATTGAAATCTAACCGGATGTGGTATTTGGTGGTGAGAGACAGCAGCCCATCACCTGCTGATCACCTGACAGGTGCAGGACTGATTGAACCACCAATCACTGCAGACAGACAGACAGACAGCTCCCAATGAGTGAATCAAACAATAAATTACTGTTTATCAACAAACGGTGAGTTACCACGGTAATAAAGAACATTAACCGGAGAGTATTAGTCTCACAAATAACTGTCCAACGTGAAGAAGAGAAGTAACGTTCAACTAAAACCGTTAGTTTTAAACTGTCACCGAACGTTTAAATCACCAACAGCTGTATTAGCTAACTAGCTAGCTTGATTTCTTTCACACAGTTGCTCGTAAACCTCCTAAAACACAACTGTGGTGATAATGAGGCCTGGATAGATCATATAAAATCAACAGGTTTAGAAAACAGGTTTAAGGTCAGTTGGCTAACATCATAAAGTTTGATTTATGTATTTATGATTTCAGATATGACCACTAATAGTTAAATTGTCTACTTGTACATGGTAAAGTTTATCAGAATATTTTATCTGTAGTTTGGGATTTATCCTATAATTATTATTATTACTGTCAATGTGTACTTTATTTTTGTATTATTTATTTTATTTAATTATTTTTTTTATTATTATTATTTTTATTAATTTAAAGGTCCCATATTGTAAAAAGTGAGATTTTCATGTCTTTTATATTATAAAACAGGTTTAAGTGCTATATAAATACTGTGAAAGTATCAAAACGCTCAATATACGGAGAAGTACACACAGCCCGTATTCAGAGACTGTGCGTTTGAAACAAGCTGTTAGGATTTCTGTCCATTTGTGATGTCACAAATATACAGCATTCCTTACACTGAGCTAACGTTAGCTCAGTTAGCTAACCGGTAGCCTGCCCTCCCTATTAGCGGCGCTCACATAAAATACAAAACAAATAGCCTAGTTAGCTGATGCCTGATTGCTTGTCATTCATATACAGGAGGCTTGGCTAAGATATTCAGTTTAAAATAAAGAAGGCCAGTTACTAAGTTACATGAAAGTACTGTAACTGGTCTGGGATGTTTTATTAAAGGTCCCATATCGTGCTCATTTTCAGGTTCATACTTGTATTTTGTGTTTCTACTAGAACATGTTTACATGCTGTAATGTTCGAAAAACACATTATTTTCCTCATACTGTCTGCCTGAATATACCTGTATTCACCCTCAGTCTGAAACGCTCCGTTTTAGTGCATTTCAACGGAATTGCAAAGGAATTGTGTTGCTAGGAAACAGCTTGAGTCCATGTTTACTTCCTGTCAGCTGATGTTATTCACATCCACTGCAACAGGATATAAACTGGGACACATTTAGAATGTATATGTTTAAAACCGTGTAATGGTCTAAATATTAAATATTTGTGACCTCACAAATGGACAGAAATCCTAACGGCTTGTTTCAAAAGCACAGTTTTTGAACACAGGCTGTGTGTATTTCTCCGTATATTGAGCGTTTTGATAGTCTAACAGTATTTATATAGCACTTAAACCTGTTTTATTATATAAAAGACCTGAAAATCTCACTTTTTTTACAATTTGGGACCTTTAATGTAAGTATTTAGCAAGTGTCCTGAATACATATGTAGACCTGAAGCAAATTCGTTTGAACGCCACTAATTTCTTTAAGCATTAACACAATCGAATCAGGCTCAGTTTTAAAGAAGATAGATATCATAGGCATCATATGAAACTACAAAACCTAAGGAATCCATTGGTACCAATCATGTCATACTAGCTTGTCGAGAAGGAGGTTAAGAATGGGTTAGGAAGGAGGATGAGGGATGAATGGATGGGGGATGAGAGTCGAGAGATAAGGGGATTAAGGGATGAGGGGATGAAGGGTTGAGGGATGAGGGTTTGAGGGATGAAGGGATGAGGAAGTGAGGGGATAGGGATCAAGGGTTGTGGGTGGGGGGGATGAGGTGAAGAGGGGTCGTAGGAGAATGGATGGATGGATGGATGGACGGATGGAGGAGAGCGATGATGGACCGGTGTCGGCTACAGGTGAAGGGAACCGGGCGAGTCGAGACTCTGAGTGGGTAAGCCGTCTCTTGGCGAACTCTGATTTTTACCCCCAATGGTTTCTGTAATCAAACGAGAGAGAAGGTTGAGAGAAAAGAAAAAGGGGTTTGTGGGTTTGTATCTATTTATTTATTGGTCATATTTTGCTTTACAATGTTAGTAAAAGAATGTTCAAGTCAGGCCTGATGTTACCTTACACATAAAAACATTATCCCAGTCACTTCCACACAGTGAGGTATACAGCTTATTAATTAAACACTGGTACCGGATCGGTACTCGGTATCGGCTGATACCCAAAGCCCAGGTATCGCTATCGGTATCAGGACTGAAAAAGTCGGATCGGTGCATCCCTAATATATTCACTATTTATCACCAGTGTGTCAGTTTGACATATGGATCACCCAAAAAAAGTCTTCTTCAAGGATTTCATCATTTATGTTATTATGTTATTCTATTACTGTATAGATTTCCTCGTACTTTATATGTTTGACCTTTCATCCATAATAATAATAACTGAGTGTATATATCATTAACAATTATAAATAGTTGTAGAATTAAAAACTCCCCCAGGCAGATCATTAAATAACTATTGCATATTTTGTAAGTCAGTGGTTCTCAACCTTTTTCGTGTCAAGGACCCCTAAATTAATACACATTAGGTCACAGACTCCATCATTTGATACGATTTTGCTTCAGGGACCTCCATCTGAAATGATTAGATGTAGTTGTCAACTACAGCTGAGGAGATAACTATAGAGGAAGTGAAACCTATGATCAGAATAGTCACTCTTATGACTCTTACTCACATTGAGCTCACTTTATAGTAAATTAAATAATGAAAATAAGCTGTTCCCCATTTTTTCTGGGGACCCCCTGGAACTCCCTCAAGGACTTCCTGTGGGTCCCCAGACCCCTGGTTGAGAACCACTGCTGTGACAGTGAGATGAGATGTCTGTTTCTCTCCACAAGATGGAGCTCTAACCAAATATTTATGTTTTAGTTGTGTTGGTCCTTGTTGCTCTTCAGTGTAGATGAGAACCAGGGAACACTCATGCCAGGATTACAGTAGACAGTAGGTGGTGCTAGTGATATATCATCCGAGCAAAGACCTTGTAAAACAGCATGATTGGAGGTTTCAGCTATGAATAAGCAAAACAATCTTAAATACTTAAAATGTGTCTGTTGATTAACTATTATTAGTTGGTTTAAATGCATAAATGAACTTCATCATCACCTCCATACCCGGTGTACTTCATGCTTCATAGTAGTGATGTGTTAATAAGTTGGATTGTTATTACTGGACAACATTCAAGTGTTTTTAAGTGTACTGAACGCTGACTATCAGTTAGTTTCAGCTCTCCCACCCACATTATGTAGCCTAAACATTCACTTCAACCCATCCATCACCCCATCTTAGTCCTTTTTACTGAATTAAAGGAGTATTTAAATTCAATCTTATGTAATAATGTAAGTGAAGAAATTATTTTCATGGAATAAAATGTGTTTAATATAACCAAACAAATATCAGATTTGCCTCAAATAGATTGTAACAGGCTTTCATCGGCTCTCAGAGGTGAATTTCAATGTGGCCACCTCACAGTCATATGGCTCTTTGCCGAGTCAGAAAATCACCACTATGCCCAGGAGAGGATTATAGTAATTTCCACAAAGATTGGACTGTAGGAGGAAAGCGGGGTGGAATCTTTGTGTGTGTGTGTGTGTGTGTGTGTGTGTGTTTGCATGTTTATGTGTGATGTGTGTATGGGGGATGGGGGTCATCATCATTGACATTCATTATAATGAAGTCTTCGCCTTTTCACCTCTCCCACAGTTGCGAATAAGCATCACCTCCAATCTGCACTGGTTCCAGTGGGAGGAAAGACCAAGCAGATCTACATCATACATGACCTGAAACCCTCAACCAAAAACACATCAGGATCCAGAAAGGCTGTCATAAGGTACTGTAAATATCAATGTTACCGTAAACAATTTGACACCATATTAAATTTGATTATCCATATCACTAAGACCATTACTGAGACAATTTGACATTGTACAGCGTGTGCCTCTGAGGGTTTTACAAGAAACTAACTGGATAATCTACGCTTATTATCAGTTAGCATATTTGGTTGTATGAAGCAAGCTTGCAATCCAGATGAGGCTGCGAGTACTGATCCGATACCAGCGTGATTAAAAAAATAAATAAAATGTAGTTATTATTATTATTTAACAGCTGTTTACTACTGACCATTTAATGGATGTGATACGATTCCTATCTCTGTTTTATGGCCTGGCTCAGGTTAAACCCTTCGTAAAACATGAACAAATACGTACAGTTTTATTTGTTGGATTTTTCCACTGTGAAAATGATTACATTTTCCTCGCTCTGACTACCGTTACACTCTCCACTAGCACCGCATTGTTGTTGTTTGCTATCGTCACGTCACAAACGAACCTGCAATCAGTTCTTCTTCGCTGCTAACAAGTTGATTTTTTTCTGGGATCATTTATGGTGTCAGATTGGTGCAGAGACTGGCGTACTCGCCGATACCAGATACCGAATTTTGGGCAGTATCAGACGCATTTCAGATACTGGTATCGGTATTGCAACAACTCTATGCTTAAGTAACATGTCTTTGATGACGTCATGCCTGATGCCATACAGCCTTACAGTGGAGATTAACACCGTATTTACCATTTGCTTCATTAAATTAGGACTTTAAAGCTCAATTCTAATCACAGTTTTTAGAAATGTGTTTTTTTTCCAAGGCAATCGCTTCCTCCTTCTTTTTCTGTATATTTAAAAAAAAAAAATGATATATTTTATTTATATGTTATTTTATGTTGTATTGGTGCCATTTATATTACTCCTAGAATTAAGTAATTTTAAAAATTCTGTTAATCCCAAGCTACTTTTCCAGTCATTCATCAAGAGTAAAGTATAAATATTAAGTTCATCTATTTATATTAAAGGTTTTATTGATAACATTTTCATGTAGATGAATATTTAAAAAAAAAAAAAAAAAACATCCACAAAGGTGCCAAAAAAAAGTATGGCTTTTTACTTAAAGAAAATTATGTTTGTGAATTAATAATTTTAAAAATTTTGGAGGGTCCAAAATGAATGTTTTGTTTATCTCTGTGAAAGATATCTGACGTTTAGTTCCCACTTCTAACAAGGCTTGTGAGCCGATAGTAAAACAACGTTGGTATCTCTGGGTTGTCGGTTATGTTGTTGATGTGTGTTTTATGTTATCAATATTATCAATAGCACCTTTAAGATAATATCAGGTACATTCCACACTCGATTGTTTGATTATAAATGCTAGGTTTATTATCTAAAAATAAATGAGATCATGCTAATCTAACAATGAAAAACGCTACAGAGTACTAAAGGTGTGCCGGCGACCCCACACGCAGTGAGGATAATCACACCCCACCTGACCAGAGGGGGTTGAAATAAGATAATCTTGCGTACCTAGATCTGTCTCGTCAAGGTCACAGAGGTGACTGGAGTTAATGTTGTGTTGGTGAATCTTTGGAAAGCTTGAGGTAATCATTTGATTGTCTTCAAGGTAGAAAATTCGTGGAAATTGCTGCTTTTGCTTTAGTTTGTTGGTTGAGTGGAGGCAAGTTTCCTTTGGTGAGGATTAGCGGCGGTGACCTGTCCTGAGTGTAATTTTATTGGATTAAGGGTATGACACCAGGCCACTGCGTCTCTGCCCCGTCCACCCAGTAATGTCTGCAGAGCCGTGTGCTCCCACTAACAGAGCTACAAAGTTTTAGAAATAAGTAATGACTACACAAACTCGTAAAAAAGTAATAGAGAAATATACTCAGGTGACTTACCTCCTGCTACTTGCTTTCCTACCTTGATAATGAATACTAAAATGCGGGCAATGTTTGTGCAGTATATTGTGTACATTGTTCTTGATGAGCCCCCTGTGGTACCTTAAACCACAGCTAACAAGAGAAGAGTTGCCTTTAGCCACCCAATATCGTTAATAACCCTAGTAGAATGATGCAGACCGTGCTATAATATTGATCTTTTGCATGATATCTATGTTATTGTTACAGACAGCTATTTCTCTTTCACCTCAGGTTACCTGTTTTGTAGTATTTCCCCAATTAGCTGCGTTGAGCTGAGGATAGGATGTGTGCTTCTGTGGATGTTTTTGTTTATATTTTGCACGTTGGCCCTCATGTACATATGTCGGTGTATGCATGCAGCCATACATTGTAGTACGTGTTTGTGTGTACTTGTTTTTTCGCGGGTGATGTTGGCTTCCTGAGGCTGATTACCACCCTCTTCCCAGCGTCTTGTTTTTGCCCGTCTCTCCGCCTGTGTGGAAGTTGTGTGGGCACCCTCTGGATTGCCTCACCGCCGAAGCATGCCGGACCCTGTTATCCAGCTATCCATCTGTGTTATTGATTTTTTTTCCCTCTTTGTAGAGTTTCATCTTTCCTCCACTTTTCTATAGAACGATGGTGAGGGAGGGAGAGCGAGAGAGAAAGGAGGGGCGAGCGAGGGGGCAGAGCAGAGATCTGAGAGCTGGTAGAAGAGGGGGGGATGGAGGGATGGAGCGTTGGAGGAGCGGAGCAGCGGTGGGGCTTCTGAGGGTAGGGGTGTAAGAGGTTGTGGGGGGGGGCACTCAGCCTGGACTATGGATGAGCAGAGAGAAAGAGGCACTCTTGAAGTGTTGGAGCTTTTTTCTCTCTCCCTCTCTCTCTTCGTTTCTCTCCATTCTCTTGGGAGCGCCCCCCTCCTCCTCCTCCTCTCCTTCCTCCTCCATCCTGCTCCGAGGCGCCTCTGGTACACACGCTCCACTCGCCACCCCCCTCCTCCTCTTCCTCCTCCTCCTCCTCCTCCTCCTCCTCGTTCCGTCCGCCTGCCTGCCGTCTCTCCTTCCCGGGGGGCCTGGGCAGTGCTGGCGGCGCAGCCGTGATTTGCAGGAGATTTGTCTAAGTGAGAAGCAATTAGTGCGCCTAAGCACCGCTAATGTATGCATGCTGGGGCCGCCGCAGCCCCTCCCGCTTGGCGGTGCCAGGCCAGGCCAGACCAGGGCACCGTTGGCGTTCTCTCTCCCTGTCTCCCCTTGTCTCTTTTCATCTGCGGGCCGTTGTCTTGCTCTCACTCCCCTTCAAATGACCCAGTCCTCTCTGATTCTATTAGCACAATAATTAGCAGACCAATAGTGCTGAAGTTTGTGTTATTATTTACCATGTCACTTTATTGAAAGTATTCAAATATATGTGACTGAATATATTACTTAGGGGCGGGAAAAAAAATAGATTCACTGATGTATCACGATTTTTGTTTTGAAATAGATTTTTTTTTAATGCCAGGATCAAGAAGGAAGTTACCGCTTTTATTGTTGTAGTCTGAGTAACGTGGATATGACCTGCAGCCTCACATTTTAAATCCAAAGTGGTAAACGCTATACATCCGGTAACGTATGGAAACACTTTGGGTTTCACACATTGCAGGAAAAGCAGAGCTAGACATCACGACTAAAGCTGCATGCTAACTCTGTCAGGGAAAGGAAACGTTACCGTATTGCGGTAACGTGCGGTCAAGCCGGCCGTCACTTTCATCTCCGTGGTCAAATGGGCCGACGCTACAACTGTAGAGCACCCATATACTGACATTTATGTTGAATGCATTCAAACGGCCCCGATGGAGCTGACCATGGATGTATAAAGAGAACGGAGCTGACGGGAGAGCTAGAGACCACCTTGGAGAAGTTA
>CAKALU010068482.1:25879-94868 GCA_916700995.1 Hozukius guyotensis
TGAGGAAAAACTGTCATGGCCATTTTCAAAGGGGTCCCTTGACCTCTGACCTCCAGATATGTGAATGTAAATGGGTTCTATGGGTACCCACGAGTCTCCCCTTTACAGACATGCCCACTTTATGATAATCACATGCAGTTTGGGGCAAGTCATAGTCAAGTCAGCACACTGACACACTGACAGCTGTTGTTGCCTGTTGGGCTGCAGTTTGCCATGTTATGATTTGAGCATATTTTTGATGCTAAATGCAGTACCTGTGAGGGTTTCTGGACAATATTTGTCATTGTTTTGTGTTGTTCATTGATTCCCAATAATAAATATATACATACATTTGCATAAAGCAGTATATATGCCCACTCCCATGTTGATAAGAGTATAAAATACTTGACAAATCTCCCTTTTAAGGTACATTTTGAACAGATAGAAAATGTGTGATTAATTTGCAATTAATCGCGGTTGAATATTTTAATCAATTGACAGGCCTAATGACTGTATTGTATGACTGAATGTATTTTGGAGTAAGGTTGGAGTAAATTACTGTACATGTTTTTATGGAGTGCACCATTGGCTAGCTCACGGCCGCCGCTCTGCACTGCTCTCATACAGCGGTTACAGCTTATAACACCGTCCCAGCCGACAGCACCACTGCAAAACCCTACGGTTCCCCCCCTAGGTTAACACTGTTAGCTCTGTCAGCAGTTGTTTTCACGTTTAGCGCTGTTAGCACCGTTAGCTACGAGCCGCCGGCTCAGCCGTCGCCATGTTGAGAGCCGTGCGGAGGCAATAGAAATGCTCCCAATCTCATATTTAGCATCTTTTAAGGTTATAAAATATAAACAAATACTAAGCTGAAGTCATCTGGCAAAAATAGGCTGCTAATAACATAGCACCTGAAATGCAGCGGTACCTACAGTAGATATCTAACAAACTGAATTTCTATGGAGGCCCTGGCCAACAGTGATAGAGGCTTTTTCACAGCAGACATTTTGACTTGTCATGGCAGGAGAAGCTCAGGTGTAATTAAGAACATTAACAATGACTGCATTCAGTTTAGGTGACCCAGTTTCAGGGTCCTGGTATTGTGCACGCTGGTTGACACTGTCATGGCTTACTGGGACGTATAATGGAACTGAGCCATTGTTAATGTTATTAGTGACACCTGTGCCTTTCCTGCTATGACAAGTCAAAATGTCCGCGGTGAAATGAGTTTGTGTAGACTAATAACTGATACGAGAATAGAGTAAAATCACATCTTTGATTTTCATCTTGTCGGTCTACTTCTGTTCGATCTATGTTTGGTTTTCACTTTCTCTGCCTGCTAGCCTTCCTCTGAACGAATCAATCTGTTTTCTCCGTCCTTGTTTTCCTGTTGAAGATACTGTGATAAAACACTTCCTCCTTACCAGAGCAGTTATATATGGAAATGGTTAGAAAAGTATCACTCACTTCTCTGTTGTGTAAATATGTGATAGCATCAAAACAGGCATTTATATGTAAATGTCACATATTAATAGTGTAACTCTGGTTATGATATCACTCCCCCCACGACTTCTTCTTTTAGACCTGAAACTTTTTAGCAACTACAGCACGGTCTGAATAAATATCATACATGAAAACAGCCTCTTCTGGCTTGTTTCTACATACAGTAGACGTGTGGCTGATTGTGTATTTGGGTGTGTGTGTGTGTGTGTGAGAGTTCTAGTACATTATCTCCAGAGAGTTTGGCTGTCGTGGCGTTGGGAGGGCTGCGTCGTGGCCGTGGCAGCGTGGAGCAGCAGCAGCACAGGAAACGCGTCAAAGCGCTGAGAGCTAACTGGAACCAGATGTCTGAGGCTACCGGCCGGGGGATTCTCACCGTGGAACAAGAGCGTCAGCGGGGGAAGTTCACTTCCCCCCTGACTGTCTTCTCTGTCTGTATCTCTGAATCTTTTTGTCTTTGGGTTGTTTCCTCCTCTCTCTCTCTGTCACAAATTCATCTGTAGTTTGAGGTTAAAGCGACTGAAAGAGTCCGCAGCGGGGGGAGTAATAAAAAGGCCACGGACAAGAGAAAATTATTTTGTATTATTTTCTCTTTTTGCACATCCTGCATAATCTAAAAAAAGAGCACACCTTTTATTCTTATGTGGAAAATAAATCATGAAAAAGATTCAAAGATGATAGAAATAATGATTCAGAAAAATACAAATTGTATGTTGTTAGTTTGAATGCAACATAACAGCTCACCTCACACAACTTAACTGATATAACCAGGCGTACTTTACCATTTCTCCTTTTACTACCCCATCTCTTTGAAGCTCTCCATAGTGGGAGATGGAGTTGGCCTGCTTTCTATGCCTGGGAGCATTGCCTGCCCTCCTCCGCTTCACTGCCCCCTGACTTTCTCTCACATATACAGTACAGACGCACACACACACACACACACACTCAGGCATACACTTAACTTATTCACTCATGCACAGCAATCATACATGGCACGTGCGCACACATGACGACCCATGCACCGCTGACGCTGTATATGCGCGGCTCCAGCTGAGCCTCCGGTCTACCCGGGGCCGCTGAAGCCTTCGCCTTCCCCTCGGTCTTAACCCCAGTCTCTCTCTCTCTGCCATCGGCGGATCCTCTAACACAGACCACTAGGCGACAGCAACAACAACACACACTCTCCTGCGGTGACAAATGTTCTATAATATCAACTTCCAACTGATGGAAAACAACAACAACTTGGGTGTCACTCTGAAACAGGACAACGATTACAGAGCGTGTTGAGAGTGTGCATGTGTGTGTAGATGCATGTCTATCAGTGGCAGTGAGACGAATACTCCATCACTGTTTGGTCTTTCTTTTTCTTTGCTGCTTCGAGGTGAATCGGCGCAGCCTGAAGGTCCTGGATAGCTCTGGGTGAGAGCGGCTTTCAGCAGGCTGTTAGTCTTATCATCATACACACACACACACACACCGTCCCCTCTGACCTAGGCCGTTTCCTGCCCCTGGCTGATCTATTGGCTGATGCCTGCCCTGTGACTGTAGAGAAAAAGAGGAGGGGAAGGAAAGTGTGTGTGTGTGTGTGTGCTTGCGGCCTGTCCCAGAGAATCGATATCCGTCTCGTATCCGTGAGCTGTGCCTGACCCCTGGCCGACCTTGCTCAGCATTGGCAGTTGGAGCGTGTTTTTTTTTTCTTTTTTTTCTGTTGGGGTCTGAAAATGTGGGAGGCACATTGAGTTTTACCCCCTTGCTAATAGAAGTCTGGGGCAACGGAGGAGTGTGAAAAGTTTTGACTTAAATGTGCCAGTCTGAGGAGGGAGCATTAACGTATCTGAGAAATGGTGAAATAACAGGAAATACTTGGCGTAGTTGGCCATCATTTTTATGGCTAGGACGATACACCCTATCTCCTGATTCTATACTATCACGATACTTGGGTGCTGATTGGATATGTATTGCGTTTTTTAAGTATTGTGATTCTACAAGTATTGAGTTTCGATATTGAGATTTATTTATTATTATTTATTTTAAAGTTGAATCATACACTTCTAGGGACTTTTACTTTGGGAAATATCTAAATTAATACAATAAAATGTTTGATTTTCAGCATGTATGTTGTCAGAGATGTCCTGAGGTCAAATATATCAGTCATTATTTTTTCCAAGCAACCCGAAAATCAAAGATTTCCCTCACAAATTAGTGGTATTTTCTATTTAATTTATAAGGGATGTGTAATGTTTTATACTTCTGGTGAATATAATCCAATCAATCTTATTTCCATATATGTATTTTGTATATACAGTTCCCTTTGTTAACATCTTATTTTGAAAACCGGATGTAGTCACATGTGTATACTTCCTGTAACTTCTCCAAGGTGGTCTCTAGCTCTCCCGTCAGCTCCGTTCTCTTTATACATCCATGGTCAGCTCCATCGGGGCTGTTTGAATGCATTTAACATAAATGTCAGTATCTGGGTGCTCTGCAGTTGTAGCGTCGGACGATTTGACCACGGAGATGAGAGCGACGGTCAGCTTGACCGCACGTTACCTGAATACGATAACGCTTCCTGTCCATGACAGAGTTAGCATGCAGCTTTAGCCGTGATGTCTAGCTCTGTTTTTCCTGCAATGTGTGAAACCCAAAGTGTTTCCATACTTTACTGTATGTGTAGTGTTTACCACTTTGGATTTAACATGTGAGGGTGCAGGTCGTATCCACGTGGAACCTCCGCCGTTTTCTACTTTTTCGTTTTGGCCAACTGCGGTTTGTTTTGGTTGACGGATACGGAACGGATATGCCGTCATGTTACTCAGACTACAACAATAAAAGCGGTAACTTCCTTCTACCACCGCAAAGACTCAAATGAAGCAAATATATAGATTCTGGCATTAAAACATCAATTAAAAAAAAAAAAATGCGATACATAGGTGAATCGGATTTTTTCCCACTTTTACTAGTTAACAAGGTCATTGAGAGCTCAAAGCTTATTGATATCACTACCAGTGAGTAACTCACTGTATTGTTAATGTTAGTTTTACAGTAATGTTGACTCTTCAGCCGTGTGGACTGAACGTAATAAGAAGAAATAGCTAGGAGTTGTTTTGACTACTTTCTATGGTGAACAGGAATCAGTGGTGTTGGTCCTTTTACAGCTCAGCTGGGGAGGCTTCAGGACTAAGAGGTTTTACTGCTGGGGATTCGCTGGAGCAGCGTTAGTTATTACGGTCGCTGTCAGACAGACCATATCTCTTCAGGCACCAGGGAGCGGCGTACAGGTCATGGTCCTGATCACCGTCGATGATTTAGAGGTGTCCAACACGGTGGCAATGGCTAGTTTTCTACAGGGTACATGTCTCTCAGTGTGTATGACAGACTTGTCCAACTGTAATAAGGAAAAGAACCACACCAATATTGGTACAGTGATATTATTGGTTGATATTGGTGCTTAACAGCCTTATCAGGATACACATTTAATATTTATACGTGGCTACGGTCCAAATACAAATCCATAGCTGGTGACTCTGAGAGCCAAATTTCGTAATAGAAAACTTTTTTTTACATTGTAGACTGCTGTTGATTGCTACATCAAATCACATTGATCTTTTTGATTGATTAAACTAAAGGCACCAAACAAAGATATGCTACTCTTTGGTCTGTGGTGACAGAACTGCTAAAGTATGGTTTTGTCAGAAGTTACTTCAGCTTGTAGTGACGTCGCCTCAATACTTAATCTGATATGATTAAAGTCTTTGACATGATGTGAAAGTAGACATGAATAAGAGAAATTACTATAATGCCAAAGGTTAATTAGATGTGTTTGTTCACAGGCAGTGCATTGTCTTGCGCTTGTTTCTGCATCATTGTTACTGTATCAGTTAACTGCGCCGTCTTTTTCTTTCTTTTGAACTAACTGAACTGGATCAGTGACTGTGCCTCTGTTTTCAATACAAGACAAAATAATGCCTTAAAAATAGCTGGCGATCATATCAGGGTAATAGAGTCCATATCTATGTCTATATGATGGGTGCAAATTTCTGTAACAGGAAGAAATAATAAACGTCTTCCAAATATTCAAAATTGTAGAAAAAAAAAAAAAATTGTATTTGCAATGGATTAACTTAAAGCCAATAAAGCCAAAGTTTCTTTTATTTTACTATACTACTGTTTTAAATACTTAATTTGAACTTATATAGATATAAGAGAGGTTATATGCAGAGGTTACACCTACTCAGGAAGCTTACTTTGGGGTGAGCCAGAATATTCTTGAAATGCTGTACAAGAATCTGGTGGAAAGCATCTTGTCCTTTAACATGGTCGCTTGGTACGGACACTTGAATGTCGAATGTAAAGGGAAACTGTAAAGAGTGGTTAACACGGCCAGTAAAATTATAGGGGAACCACAGATGCAACTAAGCAGAAAGCTAATGATATAACAAGTGACCCGTTGAACCCACAATTTGAACTACTTCCCACTTTAGACTGCCACGAGCCACCAAAAATGTCTATAAGAAATCCTTTGTCCTAAGCGCAGTAAAATGATTAAATAATGAAATACATAGTTAGTCCCCCTCACACCCGTCCAGAATTACAAGCTCCTCCAGTGTTTTTATTGTTTCTTACTATTGTCTTATTTGTAACTCATGTTGATTGCGGTGAAGCCAAAGACAATTTTCCACATTGTGGACAATAAAGTTTCTAACTAACATAACTAACTAACTTAACATGTGACTGATTTTGATTGTTTGGAGGAAGAAAATAAAGACGCTGAATAAAAAAAGTGAAAAGGCGTCCACAGCGAGGCTCGAACATACATCCCTTGTCAAGTCACCAAGTTGCTAACATCTGCAGAACTTGACTGACGTGCGTTTCCCCACAAAGCCCTTATGTAATCACACAGTGGCCATCTAAAGACAGGGCAAGTGTCCTCCTATAAACAGAACTTGCTCTATGCATAGCAGTGTGTCTCTTCAGGGGAGCGGGGAGCAACTCTAAATATAGCCGACGTTGAACTCTGCCCCCTTCTCTCTCTGTCTCATAAACACATGCACACACACACACATATGCACACACACATATGCCATGATGCCTCTTCTCTGCTCTGCTCCGTTCAAAAGGCCTCCAACTCTTGTATGTTGATGTCCATCTTAACCCCTAAGAGCATGCCCATGCAATGTTAACTATATGAGAAGAAAAAAAACACCACAAACCAAATCCTTTGCTTTACCAGCGTGAGATGAAGGGATCTGATATGTGGGAATGTTCAAAGAGAGAAAGAAAGTGGCCGTACAGGATCAAACCCCATGGGTAGCCGCCCGGGGCAGAGGGCACCGTAGAGGGCAGTTTTCTGGCTGTGAGCCTAAGAACTGACAAGAGGCCAACAAGAAAGTAAAAAGACAGAGATAAAAGGAGAAGAAATACAGAGAGCTGGCGGTATACTTGCTGCATGAGCAAAATTCAGCTTGTTAGCATCAA
This sequence comes from Hozukius guyotensis, assembly GCA_916700995.1. Classification (NCBI taxonomy): domain Eukaryota; kingdom Metazoa; phylum Chordata; class Actinopteri; order Perciformes; family Sebastidae; genus Hozukius; species Hozukius guyotensis. Next base: position 32,834 of record CAKALU010068482.1, read on the forward strand.
AGCTGTTAGATATTAATCTGTTTCTTTGTTCTAAGTATACCGCCGCTTTACAGCAGAGTGGAAGGCACGGCCACTGAGGTGGCAGAGATGAAGCAACAGATGGAGCAGTGTGGCCTCAGCTCTGACTGAAGCTGAGGGGGTTTATGAGAATCCCAGGGCCACCGTCAACAGGGCTTTCATGTGTCCGTCACGGACCATTTCCTCTCCGAATCATTTCTTGGAGGGCCAAATAATAGTTGGGTTTATGGCTCAAACTGTGACACAAATGTAAAACGATGCCCATGCTCTGCCCTATTTGTTCGTGGTTTGCATCACCCCATATTTGTGTGGGCAAATAAATAAATAAAACACATAAATTGCTAACAGAAAACTGCTAATTTTGACATTGATATTCATTTTTAGCATGCCCAGAATCTGAAGGGGCACTTGTGAAAGATAACAGTCCTGCTGGATTAGCACTTCAAAGTTTCATCTATGAGGGTTTTTGCTAGTTTTCTGCTCACTGCTTTTACACCACTAAATTAATATAATTGCGCTCCATTTGATAGAAGAAACTAAGGACACAACTCCTGAAAAATAAGCTGTGGTACTTCCATATATTTATATAACTTTAGTGTACCAGTAATATGTTTTGTTGTGTAATGAAAGTAGCTACTATACTGCAAAGATACGCTATTTTCCAGTGATTTCACTGTAAAAGCATTACTCACTGAGGCACACATCAGCGTGGTTTATTTCAGGCAACCTCAGGTTGAAATTGTAATAAACTCACCAGAGTTTATTACAGGCGCTGTAACCCCCTGGAGAAATAATAGCATGGACCGATGTATCACTGTCTGCAGGACGGACAAATCTGCCACACTGTAGCTGTGGCGCCGTTAGACGCTGGCTGCTGGTTAGGTCTGTTATGTCTATATTTTCATTCATCACGTTGGACAATTTGCAGTCGTTGGTCAACGCTTTCAACTGTGCAACATACTGAATAATGAATCCAGGCCAATTGGTTAGATAAGTTATGTGTTTCTGGCCACCACTGACACTGCAATGGTGCATCTATAACCAGTCTTCTAACGTAGGAAGTAGAGGTCAAATGAAGCAGAAAAAACGTGCTGTTTGAGCAGATTGACATGGAAAGACAAAACAAAAAGAAGAAGCAGCAATAGTAGAATGTGTGTGCAAGCCGGCACAGACAGACAGACAGACAGACAGGCACCATGCACACTCCCGAGTTTACCTTTCCATGGTCTGTCAACAAGGGGCCTTATTGGGATGACACGGTGGCGGTGGCGGATGTGCACAAGGATATTCTGAGTACTGTCCAAACACTGAACAGCACAAGGTAAACAAAGACACGGTGCACTGACGGGATTTGGCGGATGACATTTGTGGTCATTATCATTTGTCTGACACTGTGAAAGTGTGTCAAACAAGACCATTACAGGAACAGAGAGGCAGAGCTGGTTTATGTTGGTTGGTTAGAGTCATTAGAATGTATGTCAGGTTTTTATATTGTGGTTATTAGTGGTATGTATAAGTGGTTTTTACATCACGAACCCTAACCCTAACTCATGTGAATGAAAATGGGTTCTATGGGTACCCACGAGTCTCTTATTTACAGACATGCCCACTTTATGATAATCCCATGTTTTTTGCATGCAGTATAAATGTGATATTTCGGCCTACTCTAAAATGGTATATTTCTGGTGTGTTCTTTATACTATGACAGTTTTCCTAAAATTAAATTTAAAAAATTGCAATATATCGCCTTGCTTACAGTATCGCAATATATCGCAATATATTGAATCGTTACCCCTGTATCATGATACGTGTCGTATCGCCAGATTCTTGCCAATACACAGCCCTAATAAGTAACATGTTAATGCTAAAGAATAGGCCCTACTCATTACAGAAACAGTCAAATAACAATCGGTCCAAATGCATTTAGCTAGCAGGGTGAAACAGGGGTCAAAATATCCATCACCCTTGATCCGCCCTCGCTCGTTCGGCTGGACATCAAGTAGTCTCCTCTCTTGGGAGGCAACGGCAATATTCATTAGCTTTTTGTCTCGTGCATCAGGGAACATTGGAAAGCCTCGGGCCAAATTCAGTTGTCTATAGCCTGCCAATAAATGTCCAATCCAACTCAGAGGTCCTCCTCAAGAAACCATTGAGCGAGCACAAATCCATGGAACGCATCGACACTCCAGAAATGATCTTTGTTACTTAGAGTTAGCGGTGTATGGAGCAGAAAATAAGACTTCTACAAGGGAATACCCGTTCTCCTGGAATAACGACGCCTCCTGGTTCTCCTTTAATTCTTCTCACATCTAGGTACCTTTCTTGTCTTTGTTGAAATATGTCCTCTAAGAGGAATTTACCCCAGACACTTTTAAATTATAGTCGGTTAAAAGCAGCAGTTTATGAGACTATTTTTAAATTGATTTTTTTGTAGTCAAGGAGACAGAAATAGCATCAATTTGTGAGCCAAAGTTTTGGGGTCTAGGTCAAGAATCCCTGCGTCATATATGTAAAAAAAAGACGAGAGTTAGACGGACTAAAAAGCTTGTTATTAATAAAATCTGAAATAGGATCAATACTGTGGGGTGGCAGGGCACAATGGTCTCCTGATACCATCTACATCATGTTAGAAAAGTCACTTTGTGGCAGAAATCCTGGACTAGCTCGACAATCTGGAGCAAGGAAAGAATATAACACTAACACTCCTTTTGACGAGTGTCTACACAGGAGCCTCTGAAGAAGCCACTTGACCCCCCAAACACTTGAGGAGGGCCAACAGAAGCCCGTGGCTCGCTATGAATATGTTAAACAGGACGGAACAGGATTACACTGTCAGCTTAACCCTCGGTAAATCAGAACCTCGAGAGATGAAAAACCAAATGAGGAACTCATAACCCTCAACCCAGGCTCACAGGTTTCAATCTGCTGAGTGACACGGGTACAAATTGCCCGGCTGTATTACAATGTCAGCTAAACTAGTCTGAGATACCGGGCCGCTGCTCCACGGCTGCAGGCCAGAGCCTTGAAACGAGACTCCACAGGAAAAGTAGCCAGGTGAAGACAGACAGACGCAGATAGCATCTAGAAAGCGGGTTATGGAAAGGCTTGTTTGTTTCCACAACATTAACTCGACTCAAAATTAACTTTGCTCTAACATTTCATTATACGTTTCATGTTCTCAACTGCACCCACATAAGTTCATGTTCAACACGATGAACTCTGGTGATTTTAATGTGTTGCACAATAGACAATGCTCATATCTTCCAGTATATCCTCACATCATACAGTACAATACAGTACAGTTTAGCAGGGCTGCGACAAACAATTCTTTGCCGATTACTTTCTGGATTCATTCATTCGTTATTTGGTCAATAAAATGACAGAAAAGACTCAAAACTGCGAAAGTTGACATATTCAAACTGCTTTTTTTTGTCCAAACAATAGTCCACAACCCAAAGATATTATATTTACTGTTATAGAAGTGTAAGAAACAAATAAGCAAATAACACATCTGAGAAGCATGACTTCAATGACTTATTAATAACAAAAGGGTTATTATCAATGAAAATTAAAATCTAACATCCAATCTGGCAAAACTGTTATGTACTTTATATGCTTTTATACATCTAAACTAGGGCTGTCAACGTTAATGCGATAATAACGCGTTAACGCAAAATCGTTTTAACACCGCTCATTTCTTTAACGCATTAACACAATCGACCTTTCGGAGGTTGTAGCGGGCTCAAGCTGGTTTTAAAGCTAGAGTGAAAATACTGGTATCATATGAAACTAGAAAACCTAAAGAATCCATCGGTACCAACTATGTCATACTAGCTTGTCACAAAATAACGCTCCAAACTTGCGTTCAATTTTGGCGGGGAAAAACTGGCATGGCCATTTTCGAAGGGGTCCCTTGACCTCTGACCTGAAAATGGGTTCTATGGGTACCCACGAGTCTCCCCTTTACAGACATGCTCACTTCATGATAATCACATGCAGTTTGGCGCAAGTCATAGTCAAGTCAGCACACTGACACACTGACAGCTGTTGTTGCCTGTTGGGCTGCAGTTTGCCATGTTATGATTTGAGCATATTATTTATGCTAAATGCAGTACCTGTGAGGGTTTCTGGACAATATTTGTCATTGTTTTGTGTTTTAAATTGATTTCCAATAATAAATATATACATACATTTGCATAAAGCAGCATATTTGCCCACTCCCATGTTGATAAGAGTATTAAATACTTGACAAATCTCCCTTTAGGTACATTTTGAACAGATAAAAAACGTGTGATAAATGTGCGTTTAATCGCGATTAAATACTTGAAGCGAGTGACAGCCCTAATTTTTACTTATCTAAATCCAAAATGTTCTCAAAAATAACCATACAAGCATAAACACAGCACATAAACACAAACTACACACATGATGTGACACCATGCAGCCCGCCCTATTCTTAGAAAAGAGACATTTGCAGGGCTGCAAATTAAATGTCACTCTAGTTACAGAAATGCCACTCGCTCCAGTTTATTACTTTTTCGGTTTCAAGTAGTGACTGAGAGGCTCTGCTGGAGGACTCAACCCTCATTTTCTCGAAGCTTAAGTTTAATAATTGATGGCTAAACAGATATTATAAAGCAGGGACCTTTCTCTCTTTGAATAGCTGCAGTCTAACCAATGACCTTCATCTCGATAAGGCACGCATTATTTATTCAACAGGTGCAGGCGTGGATTTATGGTGGAAGAAGAAGAATGAGTGGTCAGTTTGAGAGGTGCAGACAATCCTCTCCAGACCTCTCTTTACACCGCACTGCCGTCTCTCTGACGTCCTTCTAAACCATTTGATTTATCATCATCTACCGTATGAAAAAGCTGTGACGGCAGCAATGAGGTAGGATGAAAATGACGACTTGCTGTGAAAGCAGAGGAGGGGGTTGGCGGACACGCTGACGATAATGTGAGGTTATGCAAAAACATGTTAGGCTGTCAACACTCAGACACCTTGGACTGACTCATTACTGAGGAGCAAATACTAGAGAGTAGACTGCATCTCACCTCAGATCACATAGAAGAGTGGGTGTTGGGTTGTTAGCAGTCGATATGCATGTTCCTATATGTGAACATTTCCCAGACGCAGGGCCTCACAGACACACAGTATGAACCATCTAAATGCATTAGTATGATGATTCAGTGAAGACCTCTGTATGCCTCACTCTCTCCGACACTCTCAAGAGAAGAGCTTCTGAATCATTGAGATCAAACGCCTGGCGTGGCAAAGTGTTTATCTTTAAGTCTTCAACAGAGAGAGACTGTCTTCTGTTCCGCTGAACAACTCGGTAAGAAGAGATCCGTCAAAAGCGTTTCCAATCAAGCTATTCACAGGATGTTTTAACTTTTTACTGGTGTTAAATATAAGACACTGTTAATACACTTGCCACAGATGACATCTGAAAATAACTAGTACTACAACAACTTTCAGAAAAATTGTAAAAATGCAACAAACACCTGTGATCAAATATTAAAGTATGTGGGAGTATTTTAATCCAGAGTGTCTAGAATGTAAATGAGAGACTTGATTTTTTTTTTTAGTCTGTACACATAACTAGAAAAGCATGCGGTGCACTTTTTAAACACATGTTTTATATATGTTGTATTTTCTTAAAGGTGCTAAATGCAAGATTGGGAGCAGATATATTGCGTCCGCACAGCTCTCAAAAACATTGCTGACAGAGCTAATAGTTTACCTGACGGGGAACCGGAATGTGGATGCTACGCTGTCGGGACGGCGTTATCAGCTGTAACCGTCGTATGAGCGAAGTGCAGAGCGGCGGCCGTGATCTAGCCAGTGGGGCACGCTCACATGCACGGACATGCACTAAATGTAGGGCTGCACGATTATGGCCAAAATGATAATCAAGATTATTTTTGATCAATATTGAGATCACGATTATTTATAACGGTTACTCATTGATTTTAGGGACAAAAGTATTCACTCAGTATTGCTGAGTACAGACAGAGCGGTGGCGGTGATCTAGCTGGCTGTTAGTTTAGGAAGCACTTGATTTGATATGCAGCAGAGTTTTCTATGAGCGGAGCATTTTAAACGTCAATATCGCAGTCGACCATGTTCATTTAATCGTGGGAAGCCAAAATCATGATCACGATGAATATTCGATTAATTGTGCAGCCCTAACTAAAAGGCACACGCGGCCGGCCCGGCTATGTCAACAAAGCACGGAGAAGCTCGGATTACAACACACACAGAGGGAGAGTGACTTCATTCTCTGCTCAGGTAGACATAACCCCTCTATATCTTTACATAAGCTAATAGTTGTTTGCTGCTATATTAATGCTCTGGATATCATATATGGAACCGTATTTTCAGATCAGTGACGACAATACCGACGACTGACTTTTGAATATCTTTTTAGCGCAATAACAACATGAAAGAATCTACAGTATATCTAAGTGAAGCATCAGTTTAACATCATCCGCACTGTTACCTGGGCACTCGCCATCAGAGTCAGAGACTTTGGCAAGCCCAAACGTTTCCACATTAGATGAGGAATTCTGAGAGTCGATGCATGCTGAAGCTCAAAATGGCGGGTTGATAGGAAATCCACCTTCAGCGATGCTGGCGATTCGGGTGCTGACGTGGGGAACTAGACGTGTCCGTATTTGTGTGTTTTTGTACCTCTTCTCTCATCCTCATTGTCCTCCTCCTTTTTCACTTTTCTCAAAAATAGTCTCACCTGACATTCTTTTGTTTTTAGCTCACACTGTTGATATGACACACACTTCCATTAGTCTCGTATTGCCAAACTGTTCTCTACCAACGGTCCTGTTGCAAAAGAAGAAGTCTCACTTATTAGGAAGCACTGTGATAATTAACATTTTAATTCAGCAACCAGCTCAAAAGAACCCCAGAAACCAGTTCCTAGGCTGCCTGCTATACTCTAAAAATAATAATGTTATTCGAGACTCATTTCCTTCAGGCCACGTGATTCAGACAAATTATGACCACAATAACACTATCCTGACTGTGGGTAAACAAATAACGGCATGCTTGCAAAATAGCAAACAAATACATGAACGGGACGGAAATAGTGTTGAATACACACCAACACCATATCTCGTCATATTCGTCTTAAGACGACTATAGCAGAAATAACCAGAGACGTGCTCTCACAGACAAATCAGTAATTCTCAAACATCCTTTTCTCTCTTTCTTGGCTGTACACATGGACGTCTCAAAAAGAGCATCAAACATGTCTCACACGCACACAGACACACACATGTTCAGGGTCTCATTATATCTGAACGAGTCAGATGTCAGTCAGTTTTGTTTTTACCTTGGCACTGGAATCCTTGTTTTCCAAACCCCCTGTGAAAACAGAGAAGGCTGAATTAAATTCTTGTTTACTCTCTCCTTCTCACTCACACACACATACAGTATATACCAACACAGTAAACCCATTCATCCATACATACATACATTCATTCATACCAGGGACAGGTTGTTGCATAATGTACATCACTACTGAACAAGAGCATTGCACAGCTTTCAAATGTTCATATTTTGCTGGAAGCATTTATTGTCATCAGACCAAAAGTATGTGGACACTCTTATGTTTTTCATGATTTGGTTTCTTAGTTCTAAATAAGTAGTAGGGGTGTAAGAAAATATCGATACACATGAATATCGCAATATTATGCTGTGCGATACTGTATCGATTCTCCAAAACACTATGGATTTTTAATTATCCTCTTCTAGATCCAACAGCCTGCCGTCTGGCCCGGAGGTTGTAGCAGGCTCAGTTTTAAAGCTAGAGTGAAGTTACTGACATATGAAACTAGAAAAACCTATCGTAATATATCGCAATATATTGAATCGTTACCTCTGTATCATGATACGTATCGTCAGATTCATGCCAATACACAGCCCTAATTAATGCTAAAGATTACAATGATGTTTAAGGGACGGCCCTTCATTGTTTCAACATGACAACAATGCCCTCCTGAAAACAGCGTGGTCCATAAAGAGATATTTTTCTGCCGTGGAGGAACTTGACTGGCCTGTGCAGAGCCCCTCATCCAACACCTTTGGGATGAATAGAAACGCCGGCTGTAAAAGCTGTGCCTTATCCGCCAACATCAGTGTCGGCCTCACTGATGCTCGTGTGGCTGAATGGGAACAATTCCCTGCGGTCTGGTTCCAACATCTTATAGAAAGCCTTTCCAGAGGAGTGAAGGCTTTAATAGCAGACGATAAATAACACCCATCATTTAAGAATGAGCTGTTCGACAATCACATATGGGTGTCCACATACTTTTAGCCATTTGTTCAACTGCTGTCAAATGATTGATTTGATTTTAAACCACATTGTTAGGAAAGAAAAATAGCGACTCAACAACTGAAACTGAAACTAAAAATAGAGATAAATACTAGGGCTGTCAACACTAAAGTGATAATAACGCTTTAACACTAAATCGTTTTAACGCAACTCTTTTTCAGAGGTAGTAACGGGCTCAGTTTTAAAGCTAGAGTGAAGATACTGGAATCACAGGAAACTAGAAAACCTAAGAAATCCATTGGTACCAAGTAACGCACCAAACTTGTGCTAAATTTAGCGAAAAACTGGCATGACCATTTTCAAAGGGGTCCCTTGACCTCTGACCTCAAGATATGTGAATGTAAATGGGTTCTATGGGTACCCACGAGTCTCCCCTTTACAGACATGCCCACTTTATGATAATCACATGCAGTTTGGGGCAGGTCATAGTCAAGTCAGCACACTGACACACTGACAGCTGTTGTTGCCTGTTGGACTGCAGTTTGCCATGTTATGATTTGAGCATATTGTTTTATGCTAAATGCAGTACCTGTGAGGGTTTCTGGACAATATGTGTCATTGTGTTGTGTTGTTAATTGATTTCCAATAATAAATATGTACATATATCTGCATAAAGTAATCATATTTGTCCACTCCCATGTTGATAAGAGTATTAAATATTTGACAAATCTCCCTTTAAGGTTTTGAACAGATAAAAAATGTTGACCTCATGACAAATCCCTAACTCAAATCTTGCATAAAGGGTCTCCCTTCTGAAAATCTATGAGTCAAAGCAACAAGTTGCTGCAGCTAAGTTTCATGTTGAGCTTATGTTTTGCTAAGGAATGATGTTTGGTAGGTCACAGGTCACGCTGTAAGACTGTCAAGGTTAGAAGCCAGCAGCAATAGCGTGGCCTGAGATCACACTCCCACCTGGAACGGCAGTCGTGGGTGCATCTCTACCAAGCTGTCTGCAAGTTTACTCCTCTCACTCTTACGTTATACCACTAAGTTGATATCTCACTGTTTTGTCATACTTTCCAAAATATCACTAATGGAAAAGAAGTGCAGCTTTAAAGAAAGGCTCTGTACCTCTGCAGGTCACTGCCCACTTCCAAGTGTGTTTCAACTGAATACCATGAGCACATGTTGCGCCATTTCTCTGGAGGTGAAGTGCTTTTCCATATGAGCTCCACTCCGTGCCAGTAAACCGCAGAATTTCACCTTAAAATCTGGCCAGTGAGCAGCTATGCAAGAGTTTTTTTTAACAATAAATGCTCAAGTTGTTCCCCCCACAGTAAAAAAACAGTAGAAGGGAGGCTTTAATAGCTTCACTATGTGCCAGGAAGGGGGGAACCTATTAGTCATCCTAAGACTTTTAGCCAGATCCAATCTCAACACAGCAGTAATGTGTGAGGGAAGACTAGAAGAGAAGTGGACTTTAACAGTCATTTCGGATGTTTTCACATATAGTCCTTTTTAAACGAACCGAACTCAGTCCTCTTAAAGTGGACCAAAAAGTGGACCAACAGAAAAGGAAGTCAGTTCTGTTTTTGTTCACATTGTTAGTTCATTTGAAAGAGGACTCAGTTCTGTTTCTGGTCCAATTCAGCTCTAATGGGGCCTCAGTCCTCTTTCTGTTCACACTATAGTTGATGAAGTTGAAGTTTTAATTTAATTTTTGCATTTTGTTTATTTTTTTTAATGATTTTAATGTTAATTTATGTTAATGCAACATTTGAGCTCTGGGATTTAGTCACACAAAAATTTAAAAAATGTCTGCTTTACTTTCCCTGTTTCCCAGTGGGAATTTTCCCAATTAGAGAATGAATAAAGCCACCTAAAACACAAGTTTAACTCCCTCTCCTACAAATAGTTATTATTCCAGTGCTACATTTAGTTGCCTGCCACTCATGCAAGAAATGTGTTAAATTATGTTTATGCAACATTTGAGCTCTGGGATTTAGTCACACAAAAATTCAGAAATATATATAAATTTGCTTTACTTTCCCTGTTTCCCAGTGGGAATTTTTTCCCAATTAGAGAATGAATAAAGCCACAAGTTGAACTCCCTCTCCTACAAATAGTTATTATTCCAGTGCTCCACTAATAACATAAACAACAGCATAACTCCTCCCATATGGGGATTGCTTGGAAAAAATGGAGTAAAATCTACCAGTGAGAACACTGATGGCTTTAGGACACCCATGATCTGTCACTTTACTTTACTTTAAGTCTTTCAGAAGAAGTGTAGATGGCAGAAAGTTGTCATGAAGTTGTGCAACAGCAGTATGCAACAGGCAGCAGCAGCAGCAGCCTGGTGGTGGTGGAGGAGGAGGAGACTTACCAGATGAAGTCGGTGCAGTGGCTGCAGAAAGTCGGCTGCTTGAAGAACCTGGCTATGAATTTGTGGCTCTTCACTTCGTAGACGTTTTTTTGCCTCAAAGCTCCTTTGCGAGCGAACCTGTTCGCCACGTCCCCGGTGGACGACTCGTTAGAACTAACATCAGCCATGTCCTCCTCCTTCCTCTACAAAAACACTAATAAATCAATGCTACTAGAGCTTTTAGAGTCGCTGAAGTGTTGTTTTCAGTCCGTTTTAGAGGCGCAGCCCTCGGTGGGTGTGTGGAGCCAGCAGAGAGAAGGACCGGAGACTGTGTCTGTAGTCACTGTACTCTCTCTCTCTCTCTCTGTGTGTGTGAGGGCTTTCCCTGCCTGTCTCCGCTGCTGGGCTGCTGGGCTGCTCCACTGACAGCTCTGACAAGCTGGCTGCAGCTAGACACAGAGGGAACATGCTACATCCGGTTTGCACCTTCAAAATAAGTGTTTTTTTTTTGTTTGTTTTTTATTTAATTTCAGGTCAATTGTAGAAGAGGCTGTTTATTACAAACACCCTGTCTCGCAATACCTGGTACCTAAATGTACTTTATTGATCACAAATTGGGAAATTATTGTGTTTCAGCTGCAGGTTATTTTATTTATTTATTTATTTAACGTTTCTTGCTGCGGAGCCCTGTCACTTCACAAGACACGGGAAACCTCTGTTGGTCTGGAGGAGCTGCAGCAGTTATTTCTGCACAAACGTCCACTGTACATTCACTAGATATTCTCAGAGCTAAACTAACGCTTACGCAGTGTGTAGTGAGCGTGCATGCACGTGAGAGTGGAGCGAAAGAGTAAGCGAGAACTAGCGTGTGGTGTGAGTGAAGGCAGGCATGCAGAGGAGCAGAGTACAGCAAAGACTCCAGCCCTGGAGACCAAAGCTACGATCTCCCCCGAGTCCTCCGACCGCGGCCAACACTGTTTTGCAAGACGCGCTTCACTAGATATAACTTTGCGGTTTTGGTGCTTCCGTGTAGTTTGTGTTGGAGTCTTGTCTGAACAGCGTAGCCACACGCAAGCGCGCATGGGACACCGACCCGGATTGATTTATACGTGTAAGAAGTTACAAACAGTCCCTTTAATAAAAAATAATTGAGGTAGTAAATGTGCAAATGTAGATGTGCAAAGTTCAACATGTGCAGGAATATTACAGACTAAAACAGAATGGAGTCTGGTTGTGACAGAAACTATAGAGCTGAGAGTTCTCTGTTGAAGAGAGTTATTGCTTTGGGCATGAAAGATTTCCTGTATTGGTCCTTGTGACAGCGAAACTGAATCAGTCTGTTGGAGAAAGAGCTCCGCTCTCTGTCCGGTAGGTGGTGGAGAGGGTGGTCAGGATTATCTATGATGGATAATAGTTTGTTCAGTGTCCTCCTCTCCACCACAACATCAAAGGTGTCCGGTTTGCAGCCAATTACGGAGCCAGCCTTCTTAATGAGTTTATTAAGTCAATGGGGCCGATCTATTCAATTCAGGTCTGCGTTTATATACTATAAACATTATATACAGTAATTGTAATTCCTGTTTTTTGACCAATTTTTTGCCAAAGCCCAGGTATCACCATAAGATCAGTTATCGTGATTGGCTATACAATTTTAAAGAGCTATGATGTTCCAACCTTATCTGGCCCATTTTACCTGACTTCACCCTATATACTTTTAATCCTGAGTCTTAATTCAGCTGCTGAATTGGACCTGATACACAGATTGGATCAACAAAAGACATATCTGTGGACACAGAAGACTAAAAGACGTAGTTCACAGTCAATATTTCCTAAATGTGAAAGTTAATCAATAATACTGTCAAGCCTTTATGTGCAGCGTTAGTCTAAACCAGCAACTGTGCAAAATGTGCATTAAACTTTTATGGATAAGGGCTAAAAGTGAGCAACCAAACTAGGCATACAGCTATTTATTCATTTATTTATTTATTTATTTATTTATTTATTTATTCATTCATTTATTTATTCATTTATTTGTGTCATTTTTTTTTATTGTTTTTTGAAAAGGAAAAACATACATAAATATAAATCTACTCTCATGATAAATCTTACTCTCATGAAGACTATAATGTTCAGTTATCGTTGAAACATTTTAAGGCTGTGTATGTGTGAGTTTCCACCCCATTTTGTATCAACGAAGCTAGACAAAATATTCACCTCTCAGTATACGTGACTCGGTATAGAATCAGAATTAGAATCAGGTTTATTTTGCCAAGTATATACATACAAGGAATTTGACTCTGGTTCTTATGCAGCTCTCTCAATGTACTTACACAGAATAGAAATAACAGAATAAAGGAATACAATAATACAAATAAAAATAAAATATCTATATACAAGTCAAGTATTCAGAAGTTGTCACAATACAAATAGTGCAAAGAAATAAATACCAGATGGATATACATGGACAGGATGATTACGTACAGCATGCACATGTGGAGATGGCTATATACTGTTTATACACTGAGTAGGATTTATATTTACAGTGACAGCTATGTACATATTACAATATATACATACAGTGACAGATGATATGTACATATTAAAAAGAAATGTGCATTAAAGACTCTAAGAATTATGATCTATAATGGCCATATTTGGTTTTAAAGGGTTATTGACAGTGTATAGGTGATGCAATTCAACAGCACCACAAACAACAGATCATTTTGGAACAACACCTCTCTAAAACAGTTCCTCCCAATTAATTATAGCCTATAACCTTTACGAAGGTAGTGTTTAGTGCTGGTTCTGTTGTACTGCATTAGCTTTAGCCACCTAATAAACTGGTAACTGAGTGTATAAAATTCACAAACAGCCATAAAAGCCGCCCTCGGTGTCCTCAGTGTGGCCCTGTATCTGTGCAGCCTTTAATCTCAGTTAAAGGGCCTCGTGATGCATTTGTTGTCACACAATACATGAAAGCGACAGCCATGAAACCATCAAAAAGAACCCATGAAACCTTTCTGCATATTAAGTCTTCTACTAATAAACGCAGAGTATTGTAGATTATGTACCTGATTTGACTGTTATAAGGCCATTAAATAGGCGTTATCAGTCGCTATACGAACCATAGATGTGGGTCAATAGGGGCCTACTACGCCTACTACGTTGTAAAAGTGGAAGTGAAAATCAACATGTTCAACATGTTGTAAAACTGAATGAAACGCCACATTTTGAACACAGACAAAAAGGCTTCTTTAGGTTTAGGCCAAAAAAAATTAGGTTTAGGCAATAAAACTTCAACGTCTTAGGTTTAGGCAAAAAAAACAAAAAAAAAGACAGTTATGCTTGAGGGAAAACATTGTGTTTTGGGCTAAAATAACTACAAACACAGACAACTACACATTGTTGGTTTCACGCGGGATGCGAGCTCCGGTCTCCAGGGTGAAAACTCTGTGTATGTGTCCCATCCATCGTCCCTGATCTTCAGCCTTATGGAGTTTCACACTGTCTATACTACAGCGCCTGACTTCTGCTTCTGCTCATGTCATAATTACTACTAGAGGTCGCTGTTGTGTTCTTTTAAACCTTCTTTCGGTGATCTACCATGTGAATAGACGATAAAAACCTACTAGTGGGTGAAGTAGGCCCCTATTGACCCACGTCTATGGGGCTTATAGCGACTGATAACGCCTATTTAATAGCCTGACAACAGTCTAATCAGCTGATTATATCCACAATGTCAGCTCCAGTGGAGGATTTGAACCGGCAAACTTCAGGTCATAAACAGGAATCTCTGAATTGCCAGACTATTTCTGCTGAAGTCTGCAGTGGATGTTAAATTAATGGCTTATTTTTGCAGAAATTATCACATATGATGATCATAGTTCCAAGCCTGTGGAGCTACCTTTCAAGAGAGAGCATGCCTCTTTTCTTTAATATTAAGCTGTGGCACTAAAGGCTGTTCCGCCCATTTTATTTCTAATACAAACTTCCTGATCGTGGTCTGAGTGTCTCTGTGTAACTTGACGCTGCTCCACACAGCTTCCTCCTTTTCAATCCGGCTGATGTCACGCAACAGAGCAGGACCCGCTCCGGGAGGAGGAGGAGGAGGAGGAGGAAGAGGAGGAGGTCCTGTTGGTCCCTCCAGGAAGTTTGGATGGGGATTGCCATCGTGTGGAATCAGAGAGCATTACAGTTTTACTTTACACATACACTATAGATCCTTTAAAGCTGAAGTGGGTAGATTGGAGCAACTATGGTTAAAAAAAAAAATGATATCCTGATAGTGGTGCATGAGACAGGTAATCTGAAACGAATCATGTTCCTCTGTGTCCTCCGGTGCTCCTAATGGCATCTGCAAGATTTCACAGACCGGAGGAAAACAACCAATCAGAGTCGAGCTGAGCAGCTGTCAATCACTCCGATCAAACTGTCAAAGAGGTTAAGGGTGAGCCTTTTGATAATCATGTATCATTCATGGTTTATTATCATTATATGCAACTAAAATAATACTTAATTCACAGTATTGCTCTCAATACTTTCTATGATGTATTACTATGATGATATAATTTGAATATCGATGAATTATTATGTCTGATGGAGCACTCTCCAGATACATCATATGTATATACTTTAATGTTGATCAATAGAATGATCAAAAGGGGGGAAATGTAATGGAAAATTACATTGTATGTAGCGATGTCTCTTTATGCAACAGTGGAAAATTACTGTCTGTGTGCTCTTTGTCTCATGTAGTGGGAAAGTACTGAGTGTTGACTTTACTGGGACAGTGTCTGAGTAAAACAAACTCTTCTGCAGACTCTGTGACTCTGTATAACCAGTGCCTCTTCTTGCAAGAATAAAATACAACAAAGACATTTCATCTGTTTGAGATCTTTATTTCAACATTCATTAGGACTCATCTTGGAATATTGACAGAATTTCCATTACACTAGGCAGCGCTAATCAAATATGAATCAATATTCTGTTACTGTAATGCCTATTTCTTGCCTCAAATGGTCTCAGAATCATCTTGTAGTGTACTGTTTAGCTGTAAAATGAGAAAGTTTGTGACCCGGCAGCCATGTTGAGATCAGTTGAGGAAATACCAAGCACCGCCCACCAGCCAGAGCAAACTTCCTCATTCACAAGTGACTGACAGCTGCCTCCGTTGAATGAATAGCCAATAGGAACGCTCAATAGGAACGCGCTCTCTCTGAAATGACTTGCGATTGGTCAGTCTCCCGTCATGGGCTAGATTTTTAAAAATAGAAAATAGCAGCGAGCATGTCTCCAAATCTTGAACAGTATCAGGTGCCAGGTAGTGGTAAGAACAGAAGAAACAAATAACCGGCACTCACAGATAAAGAGTCTTTTTTGGTTTATTCTGGGCAATCAAACGAACGCGTTTCAGCTATAAGCCGTGACGCTGATGACGGCTTATAGCGGAAACGCGTTCGCTTGATTGCCCAGAATAAACCAAAAAAGACTCTTTATGAGTGCCGGTTATTTGTTTCTTCTAGATTTTTTTAAAGACTCAAAACAGAGCCACTAGGAGGTGCAGAATTCTAGTTTTCTCTCAGAACACTTGAATTACAATATGCTGAAAGGTTATGATGGAATTTTTGTCCAATGATGCCAAAAAATATTCTGCGTACTGCAGCTTTAATGCTGTGTTCAACTCTTTTTGGGGCTTTTTGTGTTTCAGAATACTCAGCCTGGATGAATATTATGTAACTGAAATAAAAGAGTAACCCTCTTCATAATTCATATTTGTGCTTTACAGAGAGAAAATATATTAATGAGATCACCACTGGAAATGGCACTTACTGTACTGTCCAAATAATTCAATTCAATTCAATTTATTTTTATATAGCGTCAAATCATCACAGAAGTTATCCCGAGATGCTTTTTATATAGAGCAGGTCTAGACCGTACTCTATAGTTTAGAGACCCAACAAGAGATCCCCCAAGAGCATTGCATTGTTATGCACTGTGGCCAGGAAAAACACTCCGTTTAGCGGGTAGAAATCTATCTCTGGGTGGGCGGCCATCTGCCTCGACCGGTTGGGTTTTGAGAGAGACAGAGACAGAGGGAGAGACAGAGGGAGAGAGAGAGAGAGACATGTCAGTGCATGTCACAGCCTAGAGACAACCAAAACAACACATAACAACTGTAACTCACACTCTGTCTTTTATTTACACCTCTATTTCATGTTGTTTTTTTGTTTGTGTTTTTATATACTTGGCATTTGATATTGCAATATATTGCTGTTAATTGTTTTTTATTTGTCTTTTTGTTTAATTGACACAACAAACATAAATTATTTCTGTATTGTTTTTTACCATTTCCATGTTCTTTTTAAATATCTATATATTGTAATTTGCTTAATGAATTGTATACATGTGTATACATATGTTTTTATTGTGTTCTTTTTTTCCCTCATTATTGAATTGACGCTTTGGCAATATTGTTCACCTAACAGTCATGCCAATAAAGCATATTGAATTGACAGAGGGAGAGAGATGCACAATAATAGCACAGCAGCTGTAAGAACTAATACAAATAGAACTAATAACAAAAATCAATAGCAGTGGATGTAAAAGAATGATAATACAACTATCTGAATTAATAGCTGTAATAAAAATAGAAATATAACTAATACTAATAATAATAAATAAGGCTTACACCTAAGCCTTTGGTTATGCCACCAACCATATTGTATATGTTCACTGGCACTGCTCAGTCTTTCATAACCATAATTTATTAACCACAAAGCAGATTGATTTCCTACTTGACTATCAATATTATTTTTCCACTTAAGCTCACAGTGTTTGTCTTTAATAATGTGTTTATTGTGTTGATTGTTCTTAAAGATGTTACGAACATGCCTTCAACATGGATTCCTTACTTACAGACACTCTACTTCTGGTGTTTGCGTCAGCTGGATTACATTTCTTCCCATTTTAAACATTTCCTCACAGCTATGGAGGGTTCACCAGCTCTTTTTACCTGCTTGCTATCTCTAAAACTTTGAAAAGGTTCACTGACCAGCCGAGCAGTCGAACCATCTCAATCCTTTTTTTATGCGAAAGACAAATATTTACAAATTAAATTGGGTTAGATAAACCAGATGTGCTCTTCCCTGAAATCCTGTGATTTGGGCTCAAGCCTATTTAAAACATCCGCCACTTAAGAGAAAGAACAATGAGAGCTGCAATCTGCCCAGTTGAATAAGAACAAATCCTTTGACCTAGTTAGGTATTGCATAGCTTGGTAACACTTCATTTTACAGGTACGCAAATTTCATGGTAATTTGGTAATAATTAGCAAGTAACCTATTTGTAATTTCTTTGGAATTATTGCCAAATTACCCCCAATATTTACCTCAAAATTTATCAAACATTACTTTGTTTGGTTGTCTTGACTTGAGACTTGACTCCGGACTTTTATTATTATTATTTTATATCTATTATAAACATTATTTAATAATTATATTCCTCCGTTTCCCAATAAGCAGTAATAAATAGCTGGTAATTTATTTAATATATTTCCAGGAAAAGAATACAAAGTTAATTGATATGCTTTATTTCCATGTCTGCTGGTAAATATATTATAATTAGCAAATAACTTCGTTGAAATTTCTTTTAAAAAACTCCCTGAATCATTACATTAGCTACCAGGTCACATTTGTGTAGACAATAAGTCACACAATGGTGAGATTTGTGTCTGATCAGAAGTATCTTCTATTAGTTTTGGTTTTCCACCTCCGATGAAGAGCAGCGCACAGCCGCTTCTCAAGCCTAATTTTAACAATTATATACTATTTTAGCATTTAATTATTAAATCATGTTTATAATAAAGTAATTTTCGATACATTTTTAGGTAAATATTGGGGTAATTTGACAGTAATTCCGAAGAAATTTCAAATAGTTTACTTGCTAATTATTACCATGAAATTTGCGAACCATCATTTTAGTGATGATGGTTCTGCAGATCACAAAGTTTCTGTTTTTTTTTTAATTTAATAAAGTGGACTACCTCCTCTTTTATGCTGATTAAACCTCGCACCTCTTAAATTTTCCTAACCTAACCAAAAAGCAACTTTTGTAAACCCAAACTAGAGTAGGGTACATACACAGCACACCCCTTTGTTATTTGGTATTATTGCTGTAATGATGTTTCTCTGATCTCTGCTTCATTAGAGCATTACTAAAAAGGACAATACATGGACTGTTCATTGGAAATCTATGTGTGTGTGTGTGTGTGTGTGTGTGTGTGTGTGTGTGTGTGTGTGTGTGTGTGTGTGTGTGTGTGTGTGTGGGTGTGCATGTGTGCATGTGTGTGTTTGTACAGTTTGTTGGCAGTCTCTCCCTCTCATTAGAGTTCATATCATGCTGCCGGCGCTTGTACCAAATCAAGGTTATCGATCAGTTCTGGGTAAATATGCAGGAGTTCAGACCTTTGTACTCAATCAATAGGAGCGTACGCTGGCGTCTGATTGGAGCAGGCTGTCAGGGGCCCGTTTACCCAGCAGCAGCCCTTATGTGGGCTCCATCCTCACCCAGACACAGGGGACACTGAGGAGACTTCACTCCCAAGAAGATGGCTCCGACGTTGGCTTTGCTGGTCCTTTGCCAAGTAGCTCTATATACAACTGTAACATCTAAGAAAGGTACAATGGAGCAGGATAATTGCTTTATTTGTATTCGAGCATGTGCTTTTTGGTAATGTGCTGCAACAGTATTCCTGTATGACTTGTTGTTAATCTCTGTCCTTTATCTATTTGCATTTTCTTATCTAATGCACCTTTTGCACATGATTGATCATCAAAAGTAAAATGTGCACAACATTTCACGACATTCTAATCTACACAGTGGATTATGGGGTGTAGGCTAATGTTGCTGTGTTGTGAACATTATTCCAGTGAATCCTTATATATTTGTCAAATTCTGGTCTTTAACCAGTATGTGGCCGACCTTTTGTCGCTGACGGGATTGACGAGATGACCCTAAAGCGTTTGTATGATGTCGGAGAAGAGGTGACCCTCACATGTGAACAGGGGTACTCACCTTCAACGGCGACCCCTCGAAGGATGACCTGCTCCGGCACAGGAGAATGGACGCAATCAGACCTGACATGCTCCCGTGAGTTTACACTCGACTCCATTTTAACAATGTGGTTGTCGTCCTCTTACTTAGACGTGCAACACCAGAACAGATGTAATTCATACATTTTTACAACCATCCAAAAGTAGAAGGAGGAAAGCGATGTGTTATGTAGGGTTTATTTTACTCGATGGCCCAGCTTCATCTGCTTCACCTGTTACATGATGAGGCTTTTTTCACCATGACAAGAACAAAATTCTGTAAGGATCATAAACTCTTTGAAATATTCAGTATATATGGATCAGGAAACAATCAATTTAAGAAGCACAGAATGCAAGTTTTAAGCAGTTTCATCAAAATACAGGTTTATGAGTTTTCAAACATCGATACAGTCTGAATTTAAAGCAGCAGTGGGTAGAATTGGAGGAAATATGATTTTAAAAAAAAGTTATTTTTATAAAACGGTCACTATATCCTAACAGTAGTGCATGAGACAGGTAATCTGAAAAAGATCATGTGGCTCTGTGACCTCCAGTGTCCTCCGGTGCTCCTAATGGCATCTGCAAGATTTCACAGACCAGAAGAAAACAACCAATCAGAGCTGATCTAGAGTCTGCCGTCTCTGAGCAGCTGTCAATCACTCGCAAACTCCGATCAAACGGTCAAACTAGGCAGCGCTGATCAAATATGAATCAATATTCTGTTACTGTAATGTCTATTTCTCACCTCGAATGCTTTCAGAAATATCTTGTAATGTACTGTTTAGCTGTAAAATGAGAAAGCAGCCATGTTGAGATAAGTTGAGGAAATACCAAGCACCGCCCACCAGCCGGAGCAAGCTTTCTCATTTTACAGCTAAACAGTACACTATAAGATGTTTCTGAAAACATTTAATGCGAGAAATAGGCATTACAGTAACAGAATATTGATTCATAATTGATCAGCGCTGCCTAGTTTGACCGTTTGATCAGAGTTCGCAAGTGATTGACAGCTGCCTCCGTTGAATGAACAGCCAATAGGAACGCTCTCTGTCTCTCTGAAATGACCTGTGATTGGCCAAAGTCTCCTGTTACGGGCTACATTTTTTAAAGCCTGAAAACAGAGCCATGAGGAGGTGCAGAAGTCTAGTTTTCTCTCAGAACACTTGAATTACAAAATGCTGAAAGGTTATTATGGAATTTTTGCCATGATGTCAAAATGCCTATCCCCACTTTAAAAATATACCAATGATGAAAATAATACACATTAAGGTGTATGTATATATACTATAATATTGAAGAAAATGTGAGTTTACTGTACCATCTCTTCTACAGCTAAGATGTGTCCACTCCCTGGACCTCTGCAGCCAATAATGGGGATGACAGAAGCTCCATACAAGAGTGTGCTTAACTACACATGTGATGACGGGTAAGACTGAATGCTGATAAAAAAAAAAAGGCACAACAACAGATCATTACAAGGTGTGTGTTTGCAGTAATATATGTCTATGAACTTTGTCAGGTACGTCATGCAGGGAGACAATAAGAGCAGGTGTTTGCATGATGGCACCTGGAGCAATCCACCACCTCTCTGCAAAGGTACTGGAGGAAAATATACGCAGAGCAAACACAACATCCAGAGTCTTAACATTTAAAAAAAAAAAATCTAATTAGGAAACTATTCCAACAATTCTATTTGTTTATTGATGCACTTTCATTTGCTTAATTTCTGTCACTATGTATTTGTGTCTATAAAGTTATTATTTTGACATTTGCCTTGTTAACTCACTTTCAGTGGTGGGAAGTTACTAAGTACACATACTCAAGTACTGTACTTGAGTATAATTTTGAGGTACTTGTACTTTACTTGAGTATTTTGATTTTATGCTACTTTCTACTTCTACTCCACTACATCTCAGAAGCAAATATTGTACTTTTTACTTCACTACATTTATTTTATATATTTGAGTTACTAGTTACTTTGCAGATTCAGATTATTAATACAAAATATTATCAACAAATAAATTGTGATGTAATATTATGGCTAAAGATGAGGTTTTACTGATCCCTTGGTGAAATTCACAAGCTCCTCAGCAGTATATAAGAAATAAGCCACCTTTACCAACTGCAATATTAAAGTAACCTATACTGTACACATTAATGTAGCTCTAATTATTCAATATTGAATAATATAATATAAAGTACATGATTCTTAAAATGGACCAGTCTGTGAGTACTTTTACTTTTGGTACTTTAAGTATAGTTTGATGTTAATACTTGTACTTTTACTCACTCACTCACTCACTCACTTACTCATTCACTTACTCACTTATTGACTTACTTACTTACTTATTGACTCACTCACTCACTCACTCACTCACTCGCTTACTTACTTACTCATTTACTTATTTACTTACTTACTTACTTACTTACTTACTTACTTACTCACTCACTTATTTATTCACTTACTTATTGACTCATTGACTCATTGACTCACTCACTCACTCACTTACTTACTTATTGACTGACTTACTTACTCACTTATTTATTCACTTACTTATTGACTCATTGACTCATTCACTCACTCACTCACTCACTCACTTACTTACTTATTGACTGACTTACTTACTCACTTACTTACTTACTTACTTACTTACTTACTTACTCACTTACTTACTTACTTACTTACTCACTTATTTACTAACTTATTTACTTACTTACTCACTCACTCACTCACTTACTTATTTACTTACTTACTTACTCACTTACTTATTTACTTACTTACTTACTCACTTACTTACTTACTTACTTACTCACTTATTTACTAACTTATTTACTTACTTACTCACTCACTCACTCACTCACTCACTCACTCACTCACTCCCTTACTTACTTATTCACTAACTTATTTACTTACTCACTTACTTACTCACTCACTTATTTACTAACTCACTCACTCACTCACTCACTCACTCACTCCCTTACTTACTTACTTACTTACATAACATTTTGTAACAGTGTATTTCTACACTGTGGTATTGCTACTTTTACCTATAGGCTAAGTAAAAGATCTGAGTACTTCTTCCACCCCTGCTTACTTTTTTGCCCAGAAAGCAGTATACATACTCATTTTGACATCAGCTTAAAGTAGATTTTGCATTCTTAAGGCTCACAGAGAAGAAATGCTGCAGACTTGATGTCAGTATAACTCTTGCATTATCGTTTCTCCTCTTACAGCTGTGAACTGCCAGCTGCCCAGGCCACCTATAGATGGAACAATCACCCATGATAAGCCGGTTAATGGAAGCACCACCATGTATGGGCAAGGCTGGACATATGAGTGTAAACCACCTAAGGCACCAAGTTATGAGAGGGGATCCTGCATGGCTGATGGTAGTGCAACGGAGCCACCGGTGTGCCGAGGTACGCAGACGATGTCAGCGTTCTCCATATTCTTTAACCATCTTTCATCTATTTCTCTTCTTCGTGATTAGTTATGGGCCAAATCAAATCTATAGGATATGCCACAATAAAACCAGCCCCCTGCATTTTTTCTATTATATAATTTATTTTCAAAGACAGCACACCCTTTGCAACTACTAATTCAAACCTCCTCACATGTTTGATCATCCCAGCGGTGAGCTGCGCCATCCCAACAGCCATACCAAATGGCTTCATCACCTTCGCTGTGATGAGGCAACACGGCTACAAGGAGAAAGTTAAGTACGGCTGCAATGAGCATTATATTCTGGATGGTGAGGCCGAGGTCCAGTGCCAAAACACAGGAAACTGGACTTCCAAGCCAGTTTGCAGAGGTGAGTCATGGGGGAAATCAGATCAATCTCAGGCTAAATCCATGTATTTATGATTCTGGACCACCAGTCGATTAGTAAACCACAAGTATCCAGATATGTTCAGATTGTTTCTGTCCATTACAAGCTGAGAGAGTCTCCAGCCCCCTGGTTAGTGAAAATAATAAACTCTTCTCAACCTTCAACGCTGCTTTCATGCAAATTTGGGAGTTAAAATTAGCTTCAACCCAATATTACTAATGCTATAATCCACTGACTGGATGTGCAATGTCTGGTGAAAAGAAACACGTTTTTTTTTGGTCAGTGTGACATAGTACAAACAGTTGACAAATTGTACAGACAAAGGTGTAACACGAAATATACATAAGACGTATGAAGCAGATGTTATGATTTGAATACCGATTTTTGGTTGTTTTTGCTAGTGGGAGTATTGTAAATGTTTGTGTGCATGTATGAAAGTGGGTCATATATTCATATGTAAATAAGTGTGAATATCTAGAGGCATATGCAGGTATGTCCGAGGTGAAGGAGGAGGAAAAATTAATAAATAAATAAATAAATAAATAAATAAATAAATAAATGAATAAATAAATAAATAAATAAATAAATAAAAGGTAATTGTAATAATGTTGATAACTAAGTTCCACAACTACAGAAATAATAATAATAATAATAATAATAATAATAATAATAATAATAATAATAACATCAAAGTAAATAGTAATAATAACATCAAAGTAAATCGTAATAATATATATAGAAAAACAAATAAATATATAATAACAATACACACAACACCACCAATAACAACAACAACAATAATAATAATGATCCACCCCCTTTTTTCCCTTCTTTTGTCTCCTTGTATTTAGTTTTCTTATCTTAAAACATGCTTTAACTGCTCTGTTTCCTCGTCCAGCTCCCTGCGCAGTTGGCATCAAAAGAGGCCGTATCTTCTACAATGCCAAGAAGCTCTGGATCGCAGACCTGAAACCCAACAGAGTCCTCCATGGAGAGCATGTTGTCTTCTATTGTATGAACAGGGCTGACAGGTGTGGCTATCCTGTGGCCAGCACCTGTAACCATGGGACCCTCCCCATCCCGGAGTGCTTTGAGGGTGAGTTCTGGTCAGCTCGATAAATCTAATTCAAACTCGTCTAGTTCCACCTGTTGAGGTTTGGATGCTCCACAAACAATTACAAATACAAATGCATGCAAAGGGTTTTTAAATTGCCCTTTACCCTAAGAATGTGACATAATAAGTCTGTCAGATGGCTTTCAGATGTGATAGGAAAAGCCAATGATGTTTCCATGCAGCCATGCATTTCATGATCACAGTATAATATCTGTCTTTCTTTCTATTGCTTTTAGAACCAGGCAAGGTGGAGTACACCTTAAAAGCCAAAAGCCTTCCATCAGAAATCACAATGTGTGCTGCTTCACCCCCTGCACGCCCAACGAGCCCTGCAAGACCTGCATAACTCTGCACAGAATGACCTGAAACACCATGTACACTGACAGATAATGAATGACTGGATCATGAATAAAGAATATGCAACAGAGACAGAGGTCACTTATTTAAATTTTACCTGTTATTATCAGCTAATAATAATAAAATAATAGTACCTGTGTTGTTTTCAATCTGCTGCTACATACTGACCATACATACCTGTACCTACTGAGGTTACAATAAAAACTGAAGATCTGAACTGTGTGTCCATAATCTGACATCTTTTACCAGGAGATTTGATACCAATTCACACCTTATTCCTGTGTGAATTTAATGTGAATCTGATCTCCCTCATAACTGCTATATGACCTTAACCACTCTTATGTGGTATCATTGTGTGAACAACTCACAGCCATCAGTATATCAGCCAGTATAACTGAAGAAGTGATGAGCGGTGAAATGCCTTCAATGGCATAAACTGACACAAAGGGTGAGACCATAAAAACATCATGCTTGTATAGTTTTAAAGGTGCTATTGACAACGTTCAGCCACTAGATGTCGCATTCTCCCCCGTTCCATTGCATTCACTTCACAACAAGTCGTTGCCGGGCACGTAACGTCAATCTCAGCCATTTATCCGTTTTTTTTCCACACTAACTGACGACCCAGAGATACCACGTGATACCAACGTCATTATACTGTTGGCTCACAAGCCTTGTTAGAAGTGGAAACCAAATGTCAGATATCTTCCACAGAAAGCCATACTTTTATTCGGCACCTTTCTAAATGCTCTGTGGATGTATTATTTAGAAAAATATATTTGTCTACATACAAATATAAACCTTTAACCAATAAAATTTGTGTCAAAGCGTCTGTCTTTGTAGGTCTCAGCTCAGTTAAAGTACAAAGTAATAAAATGTTGTATAGCTTTGGTCATGCACACTTGTAATATGGACACATACACCTTTGGTGGTATTCTTAATAATGATTCAAGCAACAGCAAAATGGGGCCAAATGGGCTGATGTTTCATAATATCGCAGCAACAAGGGAAAGTCCGCTGGCGGAGCTCTTCACTGCCAGTAAATCTGGTATTGCACAAAGCAGAAAGAAAACAAAACAAGACTCACCAATGAGCAGTTGCTTCATGCTGGTCTTATCTGTTGACTTTTAGAGAAACACAAACAGCAGTGAGAGAGGGGACAGAGATTCAGTATCTGAGCCAGAGACCACAGGAAAGAGCCGAGGAGCGTCTGGACATTTCAACAAAAGATGGAACGCATGCTGACTTTGTTTCTGCTATGTCCATTTGTGTTTTTCACCATCGTGACATCCCAACAAGACAGTGGTATTTGCTATTATTTCTTGCTTTTTTTTGTTACATTATATGGCTTGAACTGCATGCATTGGTCTACACATTTATTACTTTATCTGTTTTCAAGGCTTTAGCATGAGGTAATCCCTAGATGTTACAAGATACCATTTCTAAAGGCATTTGTTTATTGATCATGTTTAGTTTTTGGAGTAAACATAATTATTATTAAACCCACTTGTCCTTGCAGTGTGTTATAGGCCTGTGATGGCTGCCAACATCGAGACGGATGGGCTCCAGAGGTACTACAGCCCCGGTGTGGAGTTAGCGCTGGGCTGTAAACAGGGCTACACCCCCGTGTCGGGCCCTCGGAAGATTGTTTGCGGCGCCAGTGGAGAGTGGACGAAGACCAGATTAATGTGCATACGTGGGTCTCCATTGTTCTAGTGAGAACAGAGGGTCTCGTGACAGATAATCTTGTGCTGCAAATTTATACACTTGAGTTCCTTTTTAAGTTTAACAGTGAACAGGAACCGGAAACATCAACATCATTAAGGAAACCTTTTATATTAACATAGTTGTATAGTAATGTCATTTTAACTGCAGTCATCAATTGATTATCACTGATACATTTTCCAATGTTACTATAAATGAAGACTTATTTTTTATGTGGCGTGGAAAAATGCAATGCTTTCATAGATTTTGGGAGGAATGTTTATCAAGCATGTGGAGCAATGTGAACCATTTCTAACAGATTCTGATACTCTTATTTATTATATTATTTGTATTAAGAATATGTAAATAAGCATGTATTGTTGCTTATACAAATATGCTGTAGATTTGTCTTTTATGATGCAGTATATGAATATGTAATAATATCCAGTACTAAGGAGTAAGTTATTAGCAGTGGTGGAATGTGACTCAAGTACTTAAGTACAAATTTGAAGTCCTTGTACTTTACTTGAGTAAAGTAAAGACGTTTCTGCTACTTTATACTTCTACTCCACTAACTCTCAAGAGGTAAATATTGTACTCTTTACTTCACTTTGCTTTTACAAACAAAACAAAAGGTCAAATTATTAAATAAGATATATTTTTATGGATTAAAGGCCCACATCCCTGGGAGACTCCCTGAAGTCCTTATCTGAATTTTTATATTTATATGAAGTTTTTATCTTGCAGCACCCAATATTTTATCTTGTGTGCATAAAATTAAAAATGTATAATCTTTGGGGACACTGAAGGCTCCATAAATGAACACTCTGAAGGGAGCTATTTTGCATAGTGCGTACATTTACTTTTGATACTTTAAGCACATTTTGTTGGTGATACTTAAGTACTTTTATTCAAGTAGAATTTTGAATGCAGGACTTTTACTTGTAACAGAGTATTTTCAGAGTGTGGTATTATTACTTTAACTTAAATAAAGGATCGAAGTACTTCTTCCACCACTGGTTATTAGTTATCTGTAATTTACACGT
This sequence comes from Hozukius guyotensis, assembly GCA_916700995.1. NCBI lineage: Eukaryota > Metazoa > Chordata > Actinopteri > Perciformes > Sebastidae > Hozukius > Hozukius guyotensis. Next base: position 60,651 of record CAKALU010068482.1, read on the forward strand.
GTTCTCTGTATTCTCTCCTGCAGCAAAACGGTGTCCTTATCCTGATCCAATGTCTAATGGAGAACTGTACTATGAGGATACCGTGTTCCAGAGTATCATCAACTATACTTGTGATGAAGGGTAAAGCAAGAACCACTTGTTGAGTTTGACATGTGTCATTTGCTCTCTCTCAGCTACCTTGCTGTCCCTAATACACTGGTGTATATAACTGACTGAATACCCTTACCACAAAGAAGTTTATTCAAGTGTGCTATTAGTATACTTCTTTTACACTTAAAATAAGAGAGTATACTTTCAGTTTACTTTTATATGTACTTATCAGAGATATACTTAACAAAAGTATACATAAGTATACTTACTGCCAAGTATACAAAAAAGTCTAAGTATACTTGGCTCATACTGAAAAGTATACAGAAAAGTCTAAGTATACTTGGCTCATACTGACAAGTATACAGAAAAGTCTAAGTATACTTGTCTTATGCTGACAAGTATACAGAAAAGTCTTAGTATACTTGGCTTATACTGACAAGTATACAGAAAAATCTTAGTATACTTGGCTCATACTGACAAGTATACAGAAAAGTCTAAGTACACTTGGCTCATACTGACAAGTATACAGAAACATCTAAGTATACTTGGCTCATACTGACAAGTATACAGAAAAGTCTAAGTATACTTGGCTCATGCTAACAAGTATACAGAAAAGTCTAAGTATACTTGGCTCATACTGACAAGTATACAGAAAAGTCTAAGTATACTTGGCTCATTCTGACAAGTATACAGAAAAGTCTAAGTATGCTTGGCTTATAGGCCTACTTGTACTCTGTAATCTTTTGATCGAGATATACTTAAGAAAAGTATAATTAAGTATTCTTGCCTTATAGGCCTACAGAAAGGTATACTTGGCTTGTAGTTGTGCTTACTTGTGTGTGTGTATGGCTCTGCACAGGTACACCTTGACTGGAGACGCCACTGCTGTGTGCCTTGCCAATGGAACGTGGAGCACACCGGTACCTGAGTGCATACGTATGTAATCAACTACTAATCCTTCCACAAGACCAGAGAAATAAATAAGAAAGCATAAAACATGCAGTACATAATTTTCTTTTTCTCTTAGAAGACAGGCACACAATTAAAACTTGATATTATAGGCCAGTGAAAACACATTTGTACTTATCTAGAAATTTACCACAAGCAGACACCTACAGTACAAGCATGCATTTTATATATAAATTGCCATATTCTGTCTCTCCTCTCGTAGCTGTGTCCTGTGGTCTCGCTCCGATCCCACCGTTTGGGATGATAATCTATGACAAGAGGATCAGAGGGAACACCACTGATTACGGCGTCGGGGTGACGTACAAGTGCCTGCCTCCATACGTACTTATTGGCAACGCAAGAGCAGAGTGCACCGTCAGTGGCAACTGGACCAAGACACCTGAATGTCGAGGTATAAAGGTTTGAAAAGCAGGAGCTGCTGTAATAATACCAAGAGTAGTTATTGTGGCGTCGCAAGAAGTATTTACTGGTCACAACCATTGCTTCAAAGTTTTACTGAAGGATAAAACTTTTAAAGGAACAGTGTGTAACATTTCAGGGGATCTATTAGCAGAAATGGGATATAATATTCATAAGTATGTTATTGTTAATGTATAATAACAATAAATAAATTAGATGCGATTCTACCACATTTGGTCTTCACCATCTTCAGGGGAAATTTTCCAATACACTACTTGCAACACCATGGGATAATTTGCAAACAATTGGTACAAATATATAAGTGACAGACAATGTGATGTCTAGCTACATGTTCATTAGTAGAGTCTCTCTAATGAATGGACTGAATTGTTCCCCAGTGGTGACCTGCCCTCCACCGAAGAACATTGACAAAGGCTACATGTCAAGCGACGACCAGAGAGACTATGACTTCATGGAAACGGTCAAATATGGCTGCGATGGAGACTATGTACTTGAGGGAAGCCTCCAGATTGTTTGTCAGCGGAATGGAAATTGGTCTGAAAAGCCATCCTGCAAAGGTAGGGCTACAACCGTTATCACCGTTATTTGACATTACAAATTCTGGAGATAGCCGCATTTCTTGGGTGATCTTGCAATGTGAAATTGAACTTGAGACCAAGCCCCCAGGAAGAGCGCCGGTCGTTGATCCCAATTTTCGTAGTAGCCAAACGGTGGTACTACAACTTCCGTGTCCGTCACGTGATGCCATTGGGCCCAAAAAGACTTTTTCCCATAAACTTACATTGGGAAGGAGACGTCTGTAACTCAGCGGATAATCTTTTTTGAGGTAAATGAACTCCCCAGTTTGAACACTCTAATAGTCCTTATTTAAATCATGAGGTCCTTAAAGTTGTAAAACGCACTAATAGCGGAATCCAGAGTTATTTCCCTTCCTCCGTTCACGTGAATGAGACCCAGACCATGACGACAGCGCAAGCCGTGACGACAGCGTGACGTTGTGACCCCGTGACCCCGTGACCTAGCCATGTGACTGAGCGGACGCTACTGCGCCTGCTCCATGGGCCCAACGGATGCGGAAGATCGCCGCAAGATCCGGGTACTTTTCCAGTTGGAAGCCATTTTGGCTTCACGCGCCACTGAGCAACTTTCATAGGAATGAACGGGGCCCCGCCTCCATTGCTGTATCCAGTTCTCTTAATACATCCATGCTTGAGACCTACTTGTAGTATTCAGCTGTTTTTGAGAGTTTAGCTTTATAGAAAAGGATCGTTTTTTCATGTGTTTCCCAGTTTGGATTCATGTTTTGTGTTGTTTGTGTTTCATGTTGTTTTTGGATTCTATTCCCACTCTGTCCTGGTCTTTTGTTGGTGATAATCCCATCCCAATTACTTTCACTCCCAATTTAATTTCAATCAGCCAGTTTCGATATTACTTCCCAGATCATTGTGAATATAACGCAGCTAACCACTCTCAATAATGTTTTTGTTTTCTTCTCCTTGTGACTTACAGCCCCTTGCCGTGTTGGCATACAGAGAGGGAAGATATTATACAAAACACGGAAACTCTGGATCGCCGACTTCAATCCGAACACAGTCTTACACAAAGAGATTGTCTCGGTCTACTGCATGGACAGGACCAGGAAGTGTGGTTACGCAGTGCCAACCCAGTGCATCGATGGAAAACTCAAAATCCCTGAATGCTTTGAGGGTGAGGAATATTTCATGAAAAAGCACAATATTTCTTAAAAAGCAGCCAAATAGTCCGAACACTAGATAGACTTTACTTTATTCTATTTTATTTATTTATGTTTTTATTTGTCTTTACTTTACTATCACTCACAACCTTTGAAGTGTGAGCTGTTTAAGTAAAAAAAAAAGTTATTAACTGCCCTTTTCTAACTCCAATTGTCCCATTTTAGTGAATTTAAAGAGACAGTGGTTACTTCAACTGACATCAGAGTTACTTGGCATTATCTTTGTTGTCTACATGTTTTTATTCCCCATTTATCCCAATTGAGATCTCCCAAATTTGTCACAGTATAGCCCTGTGTTCAGAGGCCTTCAGACTTTTTGTAGACCGGACTGAGTTGTTTTCTGTGTTTTGGGTTTTTGCCAGTGCAGTTGAAATATTTACATATTTCTGTCTCCTACAAATTATCACCAGACATGGTCTGTTCCTTAGACTATAAAAGAGAAACACTTTAATTATTAAGGATCTGTACTTCTATGATGGTATAGTGTAAACCTTCTAACCTGTTCTCTGTATCTGTGTGTGTCTGTCTCTTTTCCAGAGCCCAGGGGCATTGATTATAACCTTTATTCAGGCTCACTTCCATCAGAAATCACACAGTGCTGAAACAGCAGCTGATCCCTTCTCTGATAATTATTAAACTACTGCAATATGGAATAGGTGTTGGTGTGTTTTGGTTGTCGTTGTGGTTTGTTTTCTTCTCTCTGTTCAGTCTTCTTGAACTTTAAATGAATGACCACTAATAGGTTTGTAGAAACGGAATAGAAGAACTTTCTTAAAGGTGCTATTGATAACATTCATAACATTCAGCCACTAGATGTCTCATTCTCCCCCGTTCCATTGTATTCACTTCACAACAAGTCGTTGCCAGGCATTTACCGTCAATCTCAGCCATTTATCCGTTTTTTCAACACTAACTGATACCACGTGATACCAACGTCGTTTTACCATTGGCTCACAAGCCTTGTTAGAAGTGGGAACCAAACATCAGGTGTCTTCCACAGAGATAAACAAAACAATTTTGGACCCGCCGAAATTTTTTAAATGATTAATTCACAATCAGAATTTTTTTTAGGAAAAGCCATACTTTTATTCAGCTCCTCATGGCTCTGTTTTCAGGCTTTGAAAAATCACAGGTCATTTCAGAGAGAGAGCGTTCCTATTGGCTGTGCTCCGGCTGGTGGGCGGTGCTTGGTATTTCCTCAACTGATCTCAACATGGCTGCCGGTTCACAACCTTTCTCATTTTACAGCTAAACAGTACACTACAAGATGTTTCTGAAGACATTTGAGGTGAGAAATAGGCATTACAGTAACAGAATATTGATTCATGTTTGATCAGCGCTGCCTAGTTTGACCGTTTGATCGGAGTTCGCGAAGAACCCAACAAGATTATGCAGACACGCTGCTCGCTTTTAAGCACCTGCTAAATGTTGTGATATTGTTACGATCAGTGTAGTGTTGGACCCAAACGCAGACAGAGACAATGGCTGAAGTTGAACAAAAAGGCTTTATTGCTAAAAAAACATGGATGGTGGCAGAATGAATGAATGTGCAGGCTGGAATGAGCAAAGCAGGCAGGCAAGCGGTGATCCTATGCACGGAAAAAACACAGGATTAGAAAAACACGAACGAGGTCAAAACTATGAACAAGATTTCCAAAAGTACAAGCTACGAGGCCAAGGAGAAACTACCACTTGGGTTGAGTCAACAATCTGGCGTCGAATGACTGGAGAGCTGGTATATTTATGCTGAGGTGGATGATGGAATGATTTGCAGCTGCGCAGGTTGCTCAGGTGGGTTGATTGCCTCAGTGAGGGAGAGTCTGCCGGGGAAAAACTCACACTCCAACACAGACAGCCAGACACGCCCACACTGGACAGACAGGAACTGGGCACAAAGGGGAAAAGGGAAAAGACACACTATGAAGCCTGAGGTCATGAAAGGAGTCATGAATGGAATCGTGACATATATATGACTTTGCCAGATGTTTGGTTACTCAAAACTCGTGTGAGCCAGAAAAAAATACCCTTCAGGCCAAATGAAGGCAGAAAACAGACACAAACTCACAACCTATGGATCTGCAGATCACTACGCACTCTACAACACTTTTGTAAAGACACATAATGTGCCATTTGCTTGTGAGTTTGTAATGGAGCTACTTCAGAAAGACATTTTCTTTCTGGATTTGCAATATTTCAGAAGAACAGTGTTTTCCTCAGTGAGCCCTACAGCAGTCTATTAAGGTTACCAAGCGTGTATGTTCTGGCGTTAACTTTACCCTGATCTGCCTTTTTTATGTTACGACCATTTCTAAAAACAAAGCTCAATCAGGAGACACTGTGGAAAAACATGCATTATGGATCCTGAAAGCTGCTTAAAATAGCCAAAATTCTAACATAATCAAAAGTGAAGGGAGACACAGAGAAATCAACCTCATAGAACTTTCACCAAAAAGCATGATTTACCTTTTTGCATGGTCAGAACAGGTACTTGGCTGTGTTCCTTCTGTGTTCCCTGTTCAGTGGACTACCGTTTGTGGTACAGTTCATGTTCTGAAGCAACAGCAGTTTCCTGTTTTGTTCCTTTCTGATGTATGACTTACTTTTGCTTTTGGTTGCCTGCTGCCTTGCTAGACTGCTCTGGATTTGGAGGTTGTTTGCAAAGTCACTATTGTTTTGTCTCATAATTATCTACTATGCTGTAACGTTTCTTGGGGCTTCCAAAGCAGACCGATGGGAATGATTGTGGATTCCTCATGATAATGGTGAGTTATGGCAACGTAAAGTGATATGGCACACTTGATTACTCCTCACCATTAATTTGTAAATGCATGTAATAGTGATTCACCACCACAAACATTCTGTCACTATATCAGATTTTCACTACACGATGGCCAAAATAATTCACAAAAACAAATGTTATCGCGATATCTATAGAAAATCTGAAAAATAATTTCAAATTCGTCTTATATCTAACTTTAACTTTAACTTTTATTGTGTGTTTTGTCTCCTTTTTGACAAATGAATTACACTCAAAATACAGGTGTTGGGAGGTGGAGAGAGAATCTGTAACCATAACTGTATATATTAAATAATTTAAGAGGCGCTGGATTATTTACACAATATTATCATATGTGTATTATTAATATGATGATCAATATTTCATTTTTGATTATCATGGTTATCGTCAATACCAGTACATCGCAACACCCCTGGGTTAATGACCCAGCCCCCTGGCTACGCCATTACAGGAAGTTTATACCATGCAGATGGACAACATTCTTCTGTTGCCTACATATGAAAGCAACTGAACAAGCAGTAAACCACATTCCTCTTCAGTTACAGGACCTGTTGCACTGATTGTTATCAGTTCCAGATAGACAACATTCTTGTCATAGAGTGCTGCAGGAATGAGTCCTAAAACCTACAAATTAGTGATCATTTTATCACTTCTGGTTCCCTCGTCTGGAAGTCAATGGGTTGCTTGAATGGGTTTTTAGTTAGATGCCTGAAATAAGGTCTGTGGTTAACACAAGCTGATGAGATTTTAATGTTTTGTCCTTCGACATAAAATACATCAATAAATACCACACTTGTTGCCAGGTCACAAACTTTCTCATTTTACAGTTAAACAATACACTCCAATTCTGCCCACTGCTGATTAAACTATTCGAGGTCAGGGCCAGTTGGCTGCGGATCTGGATGGAGATGGGATGTGGAGCAGGGCCTCTGATGAGCTGGGTGGAGTCAAATGGCTGGGGGAGATCGTGGCAAAATCTGGTTCATCAAGAGAGACAAAGAGAGAGAGAGAGAGAGAGAAAGAGAGAGAGAGAGAGAGAGAGAGACTTACTTGAAGTCCCTCTATAGGCTTCATTACCCGCAAGTAAAGCAAAGAGAACAAACTTTATAAATTGCAGAATCGCACCAAAATTTCATCACTGTTTTCTTCAAATTAATCTCTGTTGAGGTAAGACACATTATATGCTTAAATAATCAATATTTGAAGTTTTATTTTATCATAAAAACTAAATGTTGCCATTAACCATTCTAATATAGGATATGTATAGCCTACTTTTGAGGTAGGCTGCTTGTATTTCACTTTTCCATTTTATGCTACTTTGTGCATTTTATGCTACAGTATTTATTTCTCTGCCCTATCTGTATTGTTTACAACACTTGTATGAACATTTGACTTGTATTTAGATTTTTATTTTGTTTCTATTATTGTATTTAGGGGCCAAGCAGCTATGCTGCTGGTCATGAAAATAAACCAAACTTTGCACATAGGTCTATAGTTCTATGCTGAACTTCCTCAACTGGCTTTGTGGGCCAATAGTGTAAATTTTAAAACTTTGTAAATTCATAACAAATCAGCCGTACGTGCTACAACTTTGCAACTTCCACCAAAATGTTGACCCAAGTGAGCAGAAATGTTCAGATGCTTCAACCTGGCAGGAATTATGAAGTCCATCACTCTGTTTTTTCTCAAAAACTGTAAAATTATTAAACCTATCTCCTCCCACATTTGTTGCTCAATTAACACTAAATTTGCTCTGCAGGAGCTTCAGACTTGAAAATTGAGCCCACAGTGCATCAAAGCGTTTGAGTGTAAACAGTACTGTACACAGATACTGCAAATTCCAGTCCCGACCCACAGCTGAGCAGCAGCTATAATCTTTATTCTGTTATTTCTAGTCTGTGTAAGTATATTGAGAGAGCTGCATAAAAACAACTACTTCTTCTCCACTACATTTCAGAGGGAAATATTGTAGCCTACTTTGTACTCCAGTACATGACTATAATACTTTATCGATTAGGCTAAGCTTAAAGTGTAAATCTAGATTTACATACAGTTAAAAACATATGATTAGTTTAAAATCCCATGCCATAAAAATGTTCTGTAAGTAATAGTACAAAAGTATTAGCATCAAAATATACTTCAAGTACCAAAAGTAAAAAATAGCCTAATCATTATGCAGAATGACCCATTTCAGAAATATATTGATGCATTAATGTTAGCTGGTAAAGGTGGGGCTCATTTGAACTACTTTATATACTTTATCTATATTAATACACTATGCTTTATTTGACAATTGTATATTGTAAATCTGTAAAGTAACTATAAATATACTATAATGTGAAATAATTACAGTAAAAAGTACAGTATTTGCCTCTGAAATGTAGTGGAGTAGAAATTAAATGGAAACACTCAATTAAAGTACCACTGAGTGCAGTATCTGAGTACATGTTTGCAGGGTGTACTGTTCCTAACCAACACAAGTATCAATTGTGTGATAAAGTCAAACTATTTTTAAAAACCTGTCGACAAACAACCATGCGTTGCCTTTTCAAAGATAAACCGGCTTTTAGAAAGGAAATTACCCTGAGACCTGTCCTACAGGTGTTAACTGAGATACTGTAGCTGCGGTGATATGTGGTTGAAAACAAGTTGAGAGACGGGTAACATTGTTTCAGGTTGTTGTTCAGTTTCACTGATAGTTGATCAATCAACTATCACTTATTAGTGTATAGCTTCCACCTCCCGCTTTGCGTAATTACAGATATCTCCAACGTCATTTCGCCTGTAGTCAATCTCTAATTCAAGATAGCTGTAATTACATTTTGACTATCCCTAACTCCAGTTAGAGATGTCTACAACGGCAATTTTGGCTAGTCGAAATTAGATTTTAGATATCTAAAAAGGACAATGTAGATATCTTCAATTGAGGGGAATTAAAGATATCTTGAACTGGAATTAAATAGTAGATATCTGAAACTGGAATTACGACTAGTCATAATTCACATTGCGGACATCCGCAACTGAATTGTAGATATCCATAATGAGATACCCCATACACATGAATGGCAAAATTAGTTTGAATCGTACTAGTCAAAATTTAATTACAGATATCTAAAATTAGAGTTTTGCCTAGTCAAAATAGAATTAGAAATATCTTGAATTAGAGATTGACGTTGCAGATATCTCTAATGAGTATCCTGTCTAGCTATCAAATATTAAAACAGCTTGCCATAGTCTAATAGTAATATTCTTTAGCATAACAAGGTGTCAGTTACCCTGTTGTTTATATTTTTTTATCCAGTTCCAGAGGAAGTGGTCACAGTGCTATTCTGCAGCTACGATGATCAGAAACATCAAATTTTGTGCAAGACGGGAGTTCTTCGCCATCCTCCTCTTGCTGGCTGTGGCGGTCTCAATCTATGTGCTACCCAACAAAGACATTCTGCAGGTGAGAACTTGGTTTTAGGATAATTTGAAGGGTGGATCTTATTTGAAATGTTTCAATGTTAGTCAGATTTCAGGATATTGTTTTCAAATGTGTGTGTTTCAGTGTGGCCCAACAACAGTTATGTTCTCAATTGCAAATGAATACAATTTGAGTGAAAGGGTATTTTCCCATTCAAGGTCTGCATTCTTGTATACTTTAGATCAAAACCATCAGTGTGTTCCAACCTACTGGTCCCCAGTTGTTCCTACTGAAGACATAAGTCTAAAGCAGTCTAAAACATAAGCAGATAATGAGGATGGGCGCCCACCAGCATTTTTTCTTTAATAATTCTATTTAACCAGCACCCCCAGAAGGTGACGCCCTAGGCGACCGCCTATTTGGCCTGTGCCTTAAGCGGGAAAATCTTCCTTCTTGGACCTTTTGTTTTATTTAGCTAATTGTTTTGATGCATCTTTGTCACCATGTCTCTCACCCAGTTTCAGCCTGAAGTGAACACCACCATCATCGCCCAGAGGGTTTCCACCGCCCAGAGGGTTTCCACCGCCCAGAGAGGTTCTGACTCGGTTACTGACCCTGACATGCATCAAGGCCTCTGCAATTTCCAGCCGCTGTCCACTAAGGATGCTCTGGAGCAACGCCACTTACTAGACGCCATTGCTTGGCCTGAAACTCCACTTTTGCCAGATCCTTTCTCCCTGGAACAGACCAGTGATCCAGCTCACAGCACCTTCACCATTTTGCCAGGGAGGAAAGGAGGACAGTGGCACGTAGGGGATCAGCTCGAGGTTATGATCAAAATTTCTGACTTCAAGGGCCGTCCCAAGAAGTCTGGGGGAGACTTCATAATCGCCCGGCTGCATAACCCACAGCTTAGTGCAGGTGTGGCTGGGCAAGTGGTGGATCATCTCAATGGCAGCTACTCTGCTGTATTCTCGTTACTCTGGGAAGGAGACGCACAGGTTGAGGTGATGCTAAAAAAACATAATGTAAATGTGATTATACTGTTACGTTTTCAATCTGGTTACTGTTGCTAAATCATGGGTGTATAAAGAGAACTGGATACAGCGTTGGAGGCAGGCTCCCGTTCATTCCTATGAGAGTGTCTCAGTGGCCCATGAAGCCAAAATGGCTCGACTGCCGAGTGATAAAGTACCCGGATCATCCGGCGATCTTCCGCATCCGTTGGGCCCATAGAGCAGGCGCAGTAGCATTTCCTTTAACTCCGTCTCCCAGCCCTCGCTCCAGCCTCGGTCTGGGTCTCATTCACATGAACGGAGGAAGGGAAATAACTCTGGATTCAGCTATCAGTGTGTTTTACAACTTTTAGGACCAAATGATTTAAATAAGGGCTATTAGAGTGTTCATACTGGGAAGTTGATTCACCTCAAAAAAAATTATCCGCTGAGTTACAGACGTGTCTTTCCCAATGTAATTCTATGGGAAAAAGTCTTTTTGGGCCCAATGGCATCGCGTGACAGACACGGAAGTTGTAGTACCGCCGTTTGGCCACTACGAAAATTGGGATCAACGACTGGCGCTCTTCCTGGGGGCTTGGTAGACGGTGCTCGGTATTTCCTCAACTGATCTCAACATGGCTGCCAGGTCACAAACTTTTTCATTTTACAGCTAAACAGAACACTGCAATATGTTTCTGAAAATATTTTAGGCATCAGTAAAATAATATTGATTCATATTTGATCAGCGCTGCCTAGTTTGACCGTTTGATCAGAGTTTGCGAGTGATTGACAGCTGCTCAGAGACGGCAGGCTCCAGCTCGGCTCTGATTGGTTGTTTGCCTCCGGTCTGTGAAATCTTGCACATGACATTAGGAGCACCGAAGGACACCAGAGGACACAAAGGCACATGAGTTTTTTCAGATTATCCGTTTCATGCACTGCTGTCAGGATATAGTGACCGATTTATGAAAATAACTTTTTTTTAAATCATATTTACTCCATTTCTACCCAGTGCAGCTTTAAACTGTGGTTCTCTATCCTATCAGGTGACGCTGGTTCACCCTAGTGAGACGATCTCAGTGCTGACCAGGCTGAACATCAAACAACCTGACAGGATGCAATACCAGAGCGTCTTCCGCTCAGGCTCACTCCAGGAAACTACCACCTGTAACGTCTGCCTACGTGATCTCCAGCGGCCACTGTGCAACTTAACTGACCCCCGCACAGGCGAGCCTTGGTTCTGCTACAAGCCAAAGAGCCTGGACTGTGATACCAGGAGCACCCACGGCACACAGGGATTCACACAAAACCTCAGGGAAGGCGAGGAAAAGCTCTTTCAAAGGTGAGGGAGCAGAGAGACAGGACTGGCATTTTGTCACCTATTCATTTCCTTGGTAGGAGGTTTCAGAAGTTTGTAACTACAGGCTTTTAAGATTGAGTTTAATAATGTTTAAAGTTTGAAAGATAATGCAAATCAAACTACTCAGTCTGAATCATACTAGTTGCCTTTCATTAAAAACATTTTGTTGCGTATCATTTTATGTTTTATAAATTATAAATTCATACATGTTATTTTGGATGTGGTCTTTTCAGAAAGAGGCACACTTATTATTTTTTTGCAACTTGGGGGCAGCAAAACAAACTATTGACATATTATCACCTTATAAAATTGATATGGCTAAAGTGTTAGCAAACAGGGGCCTATTTAGATGCAGTGGACATGGAGCGTCCAGTAGACACGGAGCAACATTAGCATTAATTTGGAGTTGTGTTAACGGGCAAATGTAAGCCCAATACTCACTCTCCGTTTAGCTCTAGTTTGGTCTCCACCAACTCCACAGGGAAATATCTGTCATAGCTGCTAAATGCTCTGCTGTGTTCACCAGCTAGTTGCTAACTTACTAACTCAAAACAACAAGCTGAAAGATGCTACAATGATTTGTAGAGGTGAGGGGAACTGCAAAGTCAAGTGATAATTATCTGTGGGGTCATCACATGGATGTATAATAGGACCTGGATACGGCGCCGCCGCTCTGCCTTGCTTCCAAATTTTTCCAGTGGCCACTCGCGGTATTGCAACAAAGAATCCCCCCTGCGGCCAGAAAAGCATATTCCCCATAGACCATCACGAGACGTCTACAAAACTGTTGACAGGACACTTTGAACAAACAAGGTTGATTATGAGTCTTTCTATTATGAATTTTTGATCCATGGAGGTTTTATATTTGTAAAACTTTCCTTGAACCGAGAAAAGCGATTTTTCACAAAGTCTATGGGCTGAGCGGGAAGTCTTGGGCGGGGCCAGCGGGAGAAACATAACTGTGGGCCAAATACTGTATCCCGGAAGTAAACCCGGAAGCTAGAAAACTTTATGTGTGTTCCAATACCAATACTACTGTCAAATGCAGTATGCCAAAAATACCAGGATGTCCTACTACATCCGGTCGCATTTTGCAGTATGCAAGCCAGTGTGCTTTTCTGGCTATTCTGACCCACGATCCTATGCGCAGCAGATCTATAAGCAAGAGGGTCAAAGTTCAAGGCACAATGTTATAGGTAGTAGTATGTCCCAATCGTATGCATACTGTTGTATGCAACAGTACGTACTTTGTAAGGGCAGCTGCAGTAAGTACTAAAAGTAAAAAGAAAAAGTATGCGATTTGGAAGGTAGCTTGTTTTGGTGTATGCACCAGCCAAGCAATTGTCATTGGAATGAATAGACGCCATCTTGGGGTCCGGTGACCAGCTCTTATGTTACATCCATGGTCCATCACTGTAAGGGACACCTGGCACATTACACAAAGTCATTGGACCCACTGTTTATGTGGAAATATGAATTAGGGCAGCTTTAACTCACAAAATGGATTTGTAGAGGCTAAGTTTTGTGTAATGATGAGTGAACTTTCAAGCACTTCCCTTTTTAGTGCTTGATCTTTCTAGTTTTAACTTTGTAAAATGATTCAAATGTTTGTCTTCCTTTGTGTGTAAGAGAGAGATTTTATTCTGTGTGCTTTTCTTCAGTGATGTCAACATGAAAGTCTACATTCAGGCTTCAGGACCTGCCAGAGTCACCGTGTTGCCAAAAGAGCAAGGTAAAGCACATTTTTTTACTACTGCCACCACTTCGTATAATAAAACAGGCAGAAAACATTTGTGCACAACTTTCCACTTTCTTCTGTTAGCGTTCCTCTATAGAGAGACCTATTCAACCCAATTTGAGAAGAACGCTGCATGGACCACTAGGCTCAAAGTTCATGAATGTGGCACCAGCTGATAGCAGTGTATCTAGTCTCTTAAGCCATGGGCACACTACCCGCATCAGGAGCGCGTGGCGTCTGCGTCGCGTGGTGGCTGCGTGATGCAGGAGTCTGGTGTTCACACTAGACGCGAGTTGGCTGCGTGTCGGCTGCGTGTCGGCTGCCTGTCAGCTGTGTTTCTGCTGCTGCTGTCAGCCCTTTCTTTCTGCATAGAGTTTGCCTTTTAATGGCCATTTAACTTCATGATAAATATAATTTATATTTATTTTAGACAGAGAAAGGTTCAGAAACGTGTGGTAATTAGTAAATAATAGTAATAATCCACAATTAAAACTCCGTACTGTATTCATTTATGATGCTTTCCAAGTCACTGCTTGTTCCACATCACTGTCCGACACATATTTCAGAATAAAAGCCTCGTGATAACAAATGAAGGAATTCTGTGCAAAGAAAACCCGCTTTAGGGCTTTTATTTCGAAATGAAAGCAGGAAGTGTTGATTTAAACCCCAAACTTTATCAATTCTTTGAGCTCTCAAAGTGACTGCGTATTCCACAGCACTGACTGCTCATATTTCAGAATAAAAGCCTTGTGTTAACAAATGAAGGGATTCTGTCTATAGAAAAAACACCTGAGGGCTTTTATTTTGAAATGAAAGCAGGAAGTGTTGATTTAAAAACAAGTTTACTTAACCTTACTTTTTTTCATCTCCGTAACATATTCTACAGATAGACCTCGAAACTGTAGTAAAGTCTTGCAGGTATGAAGTTAATATACAGTCACTAGATCACTTTCACTGTCTGTAACATATTCTACAGATGTCTAGACATGGAAACTGTAGTAATCTTGCTGGTATGATGTTAATATACAGTCAATAGATCACTTTCACTGTCTGTGACATATTCTAGAGATGTCTAGACATGTAAACTGTATTATGTAGCTGATATGATGTCCATATACTGTCAATAGATCACCTTCACTGTCTGTTGCTGCTGGGACACGCAGCCGAGACGCGAGCGGCTCGCGTGTAAAATAGGCGAGCCTTCTATTCTATAAAATAGACGCGCGACTTAAGAGGTTCATAAAATCACTTTATACTATTATACTATTTGCATGTTCCAGTGTACCATTACAATACACAAGAGCAGTGCTTGAAAACAAGTACCAGTACTCCCCTTATTCACATGTTGGCATGTGTATTGGCCAGTATCAGCAAAAAATAAATAAAATTGAAGGTTTTTGCTTTAAAAATATGCAATTTTACAAAAATCAAAAAGCTTAAATAGAAAAGTTAAATAATTATTTTTACACATATCACAGCCTTCGTCTGAACATTTAACTCTTCTGGATATGTTTGCCCTGTAAAATCATATTCTGTAAATCAAAAGAGCAGATTCAGAAAACTTTTAAATAATGTTTCATTTATTATATTTATTCAGAAATAAAAAAAAAGTTATGACGAACAAAAGCACTGTATTGACAAATTACAGCACCCTCGTTCTCACACACAGACTCACAAGGTGAAAACAATACCAGCGTCGCGGCTGGTAATTATACTGGAGACCAGGGGCCAATGGCCCCTTCCCCATTTCCTACACCCCTACTTCCGGTGACCTCGCTTGGACCACACCTGTCTTCGAACTCTGAACCTTCATTTTGATTTTAACTACACACCTCTAAAATTTCGTGACCGCATCTTGCACAGTTGTGACGCTATTGTGGTGACAAAATCTGTCCACAGACAGACAGACATACCACTGGCAAAGTACTCATAACCGCCTCCGTGGTAGTTCCCGCTACAGTAGGCGTCTCCAGGACCACATTCTGCCATGATGACACACACACAGACTCACAAGGTGAAAACTTTACTAACCACACACTGTCGCGGCTGGTAATAACCCACCCTTATCCTTTAACTTCAGGTCAACCAGAGGTGAAGAGCAGCATTTCGACATCTAGACCCCTTGGCTATTACCACAAGGGTGTGTGGGGAGCACTAGATGGCACCACAGTTCGCCAATTCGACGTACCTGCCACCATTCGGTGTCTGTCAAATAAGGAGGTCCACATATTTGGAGACTCCACGGTCAGGATGTGGTTTGAATTCCTCACCCAAAGACTACCAGGTAGGCAGCTGATCCATAGAGTTTTCTGGTAACAGTTTGACTTTGTTCACACTGCAGTTTAATCTGTTCTCTCTGTAATACTTTTAGATCTTAAGGAGTTTTCGACGTACTCCCCGGGGAAAGCTGGACCTCACATGTCTGTGGACCGTGTGAACAAGATCTTGGTGAAGTCCCGCTTCCACGGGGTTCCTATCCGTATAGTCACTGTCGCAGCCAGCGAGCTGTGTTTCGCTGACAATGAGATAGATCGCTTAATCGGAGGCCCTAACACTGTCGTAGTTATTGGCGTCTGGGCTCACTTCGGCACTTTCCCCGTTGAGGTCTACATCCGGCGGCTGCTGAGCATCCGCAGGGCAGTGGTGCGGCTCCTGAACAGGGCTCCAGGCACAAAGATCCTCATCCGCACCGGGAACCCCAAAGCTTTGACAGTTTTTTATGCACTAACCAACAGCGACTGGTACACGCTGCAGTGTGACAAGGTGCTCAGAGCCATGTTCAAAGGACTGAATGTTCGTATGATCTATGCCTGGGAGATGGTCGTGGCCCACCACCTGCCGCACAACCTCCACCCAACAACTCCCATTATTAAGGACATGATTGACGTTCTCTTATCCTACGTGTGCCCTTAAAAGGGAGGCTAGATGTTTACATGTTGTCTCTCTGTCTGGTAATTTTCCTTCAGCAGTCAATGCACGGGATATGAATGTATTTTATGGCCCCAAAGAACAGACATTTTCATGATGTAACAATAATATATTTACATGATTTCAAGTTGGTATGAAGTTTATCAGAGTATTAATGCCACACTGTTAAATCACACGTAATTTAAAGGAGCTCTGCACGGAATTCAGAGAAAATCTGTGATGGAGGGACTGCCTCCATGTGGCTGTCAGCATGGCGATGCCTGAGCCAGCGGCTAGCAGCTAACGGTGCTAACAGCGCGAACAGTGCAAATAGTGCTGATTGAGCTAACACAGCTAACTAAGAGGGCGGGTCATGCCTTCGCCATAGCAGGATTCGTAATTTGGGCGCTATGCTCCCGTGACTATGCCGTCTGTCGGGACGGTGTTATCAGCGTTAACTGCCGTGTGAGCGCAGTGCAGAATGGTGGCCATTAGCTTGCCGGTGGGACACACAAAAAGGGACTCGCATGCACTAAAAGTCACACAAGGCCGGACCGGCTACGTAAACAAAGCACAGAGAAACTCGGATTACAACACACACAGAGGGAGAGCGACTTCATTCTCTGCTCAGGTAGACATTACTCCACTATACCTTTACATACACAATAGTTGTTTGCTGCCATATTAATGCTCTGAATGTCGTATAGAGAACAAAATACTTTTGTGAACAGAATTATTGTATTTTATTGTATTGTATGAACAGTTAACTGGGTTGATGGAAAGTGGGAAAATGCAACGGAATCTTTCTATATTCTTTATTTTATATATACAAAACCGTAAAAAACTGGAATATGAAATGGGGAGTAGCACACATAATAGTTGTTTGAAGTTGAACTTACTGTGAAGTGTACTCACTGTAAATCACATGGTATGTTTTTTTTTTTTTTAACGGGAATAAAAAAATAGTTGACAAAACGTGTCGAGCAAAGAAAACCATTTAATGACTATCTATATTATACTCATGTGTTACACACAGAAATAAATGCACTTTGTAAACGAGCTCATAGTGTCGAGCCAAAATGGCCCAAAATATGTGCTGATAACTGCATATGATTCATAGATCTCTAGAAATAAAGTAAAAAATGTGGATGCCTTATTCAGCAGTTATATTTTATTACCTGCCGAGATCTGTACATGTATGAGAGCCAAAACAGTCTAAAATATGTGCTGTTAAAACCATTTGTCTCCTGCGTCTCTAAAGACAAAGTCTTTACCTGCAGAGAAATGCATCTCCTATCTCAGGCCAGACTCAGGCTTAAATTATCTTTAATTAACATTCACAGGATATATTTTTTTTCCAGGGGAAAACTCATATTATACAGTGTTCTGTACTGTGAAGTGTACAGACTTGGATATATATATATAATGTCATTCTACTGTTTAAAAAAAATAAAAATAACAATGCATCAATAGATAGCAGCACTCCAAGTGTATTTGTGATAGGAAAAACATCATATTTGATAACAATTAAAAGGACAGAAAGAAACAACAAGACTGAAGAACTTGGCAAGAACTTGTATATCAGGACAACAAAACACACATGTGAATGGTTGATTAAAATAAAAAAATATACACAAAAGTAAAACAAGCATTTTTAGACATGAGAAGGTAAACAGGATAATAAATAAATAAACATTGGAAATAAATGACTAAATGCAACATCTTCGCATGATAATGTACTTTTTCATAATTCTGACATCACGTGTGGTTGACTGTGGGCATTACAACTATGATACTTGTTGTAAACCTGGTATAAGTTGTCAGACTTACCCATAAGATCTTCGTGATAATGAAGTTATGTCTTTTTCAGCGAGTTTTATCTGTATAATATCGTTTTTTAGAAGTGAAAGGCAAATTTCATTACGGTCTAGTTATATTTTGAAAATGGGGTAACATAACCTATTTTTGTTGAATTTGTTATGTCTTTATTAACACAACCAACTACTGATATTTCTACCAATAAATATTATTATATTTGTGAGATAGTTTTCATTTTGAATATTGTAGACTTTTGGAAGAAATGTATGCTCATTCACATAACTGTGATTTTATAGGCTAAATATGTGACCATTCTCAAAAGGCACAATACCTGGTCGTATTGATCATATTTCTCTTTTTGTTAAGTTTTTCCCACTTAACCTTAGTAGATTACTTTACATATTTGTGAGCTTCCTTTCATATTGAACACAGGGAGAACAGTATCTGAAAGTAACATTCAAAGCTGTCAGGATGCGCTCTCCCTGCAATGATAAAAACCTAAAAACTTGTGTGATGATTTTTATTTTTAAATCTCCAGTTTCTTTTGACCTTTTCTCAGTTAATTGAAAGTGTACTTGTTGGGACAGAAAACCATCAGATAGCCTAGTTTCCTCTAAACAGCTAGACAACAGAGCTCTCCAGCTTTTCAAAATGAAATAAATAATATTATTTATTGGTAGAAATAACAGTAGTTGGTTGTGTTAATTAAGACATAAAAAAAAGATCAAAAGACATAGGTTATGTTACCCCATTTTCAAAATATAACTAGACAGTAATGAAATTTGCCTTTTAGTTCTAGAAAACAACTTTCTACAGATAAAACTCACTAAAGAAAGTTAGTTTTGAGCCCCAGTTTATTTCCTGTTATAGTGTATGTGAATGACATAAACTGAAATGAAGTAAACATAGATCCAAGCTGTTGACTAGCAATGCAATGCCGTTGAAACAGTCTATACTACCTTGTGTTTACAAAGAAATTAAAACTCACCTGGAAGAAAACCTGAATGCTTAGTCCTATTTAGAACATGAGGTAGTGGTGCACTCTGGTGGTCGAAATAAGTATTATAACAACAAAAATCAGCCTAAAACAAAAAAACAAAAAATCAACTGCTTTCACACAGAGGCAAAAAAGTAACTTAAAAAAATCAGTCAACATTTTTTTTTTCACTGGTTTTCACACAGGGAAAAAGTAAGAGGGAAAAATCTGCCTGTAGTTTTTTTTCCCACCTGACTTTTCTGTATACTTGTCAGCATAAGCCAAGTATACTTAGACTTTTCTGTATACTTGTCAGTATGAGCCAAGTATACTCAGACTTTTCTGTATACTTGTCAGTATGAGCCAACTTAGACTTTTCTGTATACTTGTCAGTATGAGGCAAGTATACTCAGACTTTACTGTATACTTGTCAGCATAAGCCAAGTATACTTAGACTTTTCTGTATACTTGTCAGTATGAGCCAACTTAGACTTTTCTGTATACTTGTCAGCATAAGCCAAGTATACTCAGACTTTTCTGTATACTTGTCAGCATAAGCCAAGTATACTTAGACTTTTTTGTATACTTGTCAGTATGAGCCAAGTATACTCAGACTTTTCTGTATACTTGTCAGTATGAGCCAAGTATACTTAGACCTTTCTGTATACTTGTCAGTATGAGCCAACTTAGACTTTTCTGTATACTTGTCAGCATAAGCCAAGTATACTTACACTTTTCTGTATACTTGTCAGTATGAGCCAAGTATACTTATGTATACCCTTGTTATGTTTATTATGATTGAAAATTTAAAACTCAAAAATTCTTAATTGGCAAAAAAAATATTAGATTATTTAGACATTTCAAATGTATTCCAATTGTTTAACAGACCTCAATTATTTGTTATAAAACTTATTTAATTTTTATATTATTTTTATACTGTGAAATATATTTACTGTTTTTTTTTGTAATAAAAATCTGAACATTTTTATGTTACTTGAACTTTCTAAAATAAAGTATGTAACCTGTTCTCCTACCATGGATGTATGGTCGCCTAGCTCTGACGAACACCTCGTCTATTCTCGCGAGATCCGACGAGTTCTCACTTTCTTCTCGTCCAGCATGGCCGCGCTGTATGAGGGATACACGTTGTGCGGACTCGCTCCAGCTACAAATCTGTCCAATTCAGGCGTTCAGGCGATCGAAGCGGAGAGAGACGGAGACCATGTCGTTGTCACCGACTCAACCAGATCTGTCACGCTGTACAAGGTAACGTTTAACATGTTGTTTATTAGAGGAGGCTCTCATGTAACCAGCTGATCAGTGCGACCCGAGGTAACGCGTGGATGGCAACAAGCCTCGGCTACATCCACCACCACCACTGCTGGCTAACTTTGAGTCTCTGGGCTCAGTGTGCGTATTTATCTAAAGTACAGCTCCACATACCACTAAATAATTCACCAAGCAGCTCCTTTTCAGTTAATGTCAACTTTCAGAATTGGCCTCACTTGGCTTATTTTCATGATCTTCCATCTATATCATGATGGATTATGTCTATGTTTTTTTTGTTTTTTTATTTAACCTTTATTTAACCAGGTTAGTCCCATTGAGATTAAGAACCTCTTTTCCAAGAGAGACCTGGCCCAAGTAGGTCAGCAGCAAGAACACAAAGTTGCAGACAAAAATAGAGATAAAATACAATTCACAAAAGCACTAAAATTTGGATTAAAAGATAACTATCTAAAGGCAAATGGTAAGGAAGGTAAAAACTTCTTAAGTAGAGTCAATGATGTTATTAACTGGTCCGCTTTTTATTCATGTTTTCTGTGGTTCTGACAGGTTTCAGATCAGAAGCCACTGAGCAGCTGGACGGTGAAACAAGGACAGACGCTGACCTGTCCAGCGGTCTACAACTCACAGACTAAGGAATATGTGGCAGTCTCAGACAGCAAGGTAGACCTTCAGTCATTCTGGTTGTGGCAAGGTGTTGTTGTTGTTGTGATGCTGGCTTTGTAGCACCATCTGTACAGAGCACCACTGACTCGCTGGCAAAATGAACCAATCAGTAGTATGCAAACCATACTAAGGTAGTTACTGTCATTTTCCATACAAGAAAAGAAAGTAGTGAGCTCCAACGCACTATCGCCACTAAGTTCATTGGAAAAACAGTGACTGAAATGTTGCTTCTTCAGTAAAACTGTGTTTCTGAATTGTTTCTGCATGACTTCGTTCTCCCGCTCACCTGTCTACCAGGTGTACATTAGACCAGGGGTTCTCATAGTTTTTAGGGCAAGGGACCGGTTACAGGGGAGAAAATTTACCAAGCACCCCCTCTTAATCGTAACACCGATTAAGCATTATATATATTATACTACCATTTGTACTCTTAGATGGCGTTGGAACCATTTGTATTCTTAAACTTTTCAACCTAAATACTTCAGACATGTTTCATAGTGATAAACAGAAACACATTTCAATCATGTTAATACCACTTATATACTTTTAAACAGAAGATTTAAATTGCGTTTTGACTCAACCTGACAGCATTTATACTTTTCAAGTAATTGATCTTAAAAGCTTTCAGAAAATGACCAGACTGGCATAGTCCTAATAAATCTAGACATTTGTGTGTCACAATCATATCAGTTTCTATTGGCCCAGAGCTACAAAACAATACACAATATGCTTGTGTTATTGGTGCAAATGGTCCCCATCTGTAGATATGCACTTTTTATTAATACAGCACAATTTTATTACTTATAGCAGATTATTTCGTGGATGCCCCGACAGAGTGCCACAGACCTCACTTTTGAGAATCACTGCTTTAGACGATGTTCAACTGAAGAAAAGGTTTGACCTCATTCATTGATATGGTCCTTGAAGAAATAAACCCATCTGTTATTCACTTTGTCATCAGCTCAGTCTCTAGGTGTCTCTGTTGGTCTGACCTTCCACATATAATCTGCCTGACTCCGTCTCAGAGTAATGTCTGTTTGTGTTTTTGTTTTTAAGGTGATCCGAATCTGGAAGGAAGAAGACATACTCTTAGAGAAGGCCTTCAAAGCAACCGTAAGTTTGTACGATGTGTTGTCTGATGGCTTGATGCTGCTTCCACCAAGCATGCTGGGAGTAGTTTATTCACACCGTGAAGCACTCGGTATCAGCTCCATTTTGAACGTGTCCATTGTCATGTATTTTCTTTCTTTCTTTCCACTGCTGAAGTCTTTAACATGGTACGTTATCCTGTGTATTATATTCTCTTCCAGGTGTCATCAGATGTCTGGAGGGTCCACTGTGTGGCTGGAGGGGAGCCTGTGGTCTTGTTCCAGAGAGGAGCTCTGAGGCTCCTGGACTCTCTCCTCTCTGCTCCCCAGCAGCCCATAGAGGAGGTCCTGGCACAAGAAGAGGCCATCAGGTCAGTATCACTATGCCCTACAACCCCGGCAAATCCTTTGTGTTTATAATCCGGATTGAGAGCGAGGTTCAGAATCTGCCCCAAAGAGATGTTTCGATTTAAAGCTGCAGTAGGTAGGATTGGAACAAATATGATTATATAAAGTTTTTTACATAAAACGGTCAGTATATCCTGACAGTAGTGCATGAGACAGGTAATCTGGAAAAAAAGTCATGTGCCTCTGGTGTCCTCTAGTGCTCCTAATGGCATCTGCTAGATTTCACAGACTGGAGGAAAACAACCAATCAGAGCCAGTCTAATCTAAGCAGCTGTCAATCACTCGCGAACTCTGATCAAACGGTCAAACTAGGCAGTGCTGATCAAACATAAATCAATATTCTGTTACTGTAATGGCTTGTTTCTCGCCTCAAATGTTTTCAAAAACGTTTTGTAGTGTACTGTTTAGCTGTAAAATTAGAAAGTTCGAGACCCGGCAGCCATGTTGAGATCAAGTTGAGAACATACCAAGCACCGCCCACCAGCCGGAGCACAGCCAATAGGAACGCTCTCTTTCTCTCTGAAATGACCTGTGATTGGTCAAAGTCTCCCGTCACGGGCTAGATTTTTTTTAAAGCCTGAAAACAGAGCCATGAGGAGGTGCAGAAGTCTAGTTATCTCTCAATACCCTTGAATTACAATATGCTGAAAGGTTATTATGGACGTTTTGCCCAATGATGACAACAACTTTCTGCCTACTGAAGCTTTAAACAATTTATGTAGACAATGAAATTTCAAATTATGAAATAACCGGGTTGCTGCGGTCTCACCGGTCGTCTCTTGCAGCGTATTGATGATGTTCTTTTTGTCTTCAGGTGGAGCACCTACATGGTGACGGAGTCACAGCAGTTTGTCATCTTCACAACTGAACAGGTAACGTCATTTTAATTGTTTGGCTTTTTGAAGAAAGACGCAAAATCGTACAACTCAATTCATCGAATTCAGTTTTAAGCATTTATTGCACATGTGAATGCCATGTTATTTTATGACCCCTTTACCAATAACTAAGTTAGTCTGTCCTCGTTTTCTTGGCGCATCAACTCCTCTTTGTTATTGGTATTTCTAAAGACCTGTTTGCCTCGGCTGTCGATGTCTCCCCACAGAAAGGAGATAATTTCCTCTACCTGCAGAGGCTGAATCCCAACACCCTCCAGAGGTACCGGCTGGAGAGAGAGGAGCCCGGTCTCTCCCCGCTCAGCTTCTCTGCCTCCTACAGGGACAAACACATCCGCCTGCTTTATCTCTGTAAGCCTCAATTTCCTGTGGAAAATATTTTTAGTGTCAGCGTTTGACAGCACGGGCTAGTTTCGTGGACCTGTAAATGAAAAGCTGCATTCTAACAAATGGCAGCAACTTGATTAAGTGATTCACAACAAAAAAAAACAGCAGTGATGAGTTGAGAATTTACTCAGTGTTTAATGCACACTAGTACATTTATTTTATGTTTATATTAAAGGACCATAATGTAATATATTTACTGTAATAAATCATAAAATGACCATGATATTTGGACTGCTGTTACACATTTTAAATGCTAGCTGTCAGTGCTACATATTACACCTTTAAGTTACGCATCATGTTGCGCAAACACAGGATGTTACATTCAAGATACGCGTTATTACTAGTTCCCTCTAATCTCTTGCCTCAATAATCCTTTTTACCTTTTTGTGCCTCATCATTTTCCTTCTATCCAGACCCCAACGGTCATGTGTACCAGAGCGTAGTCTCCGTGCGGGGCCTGGTGGCCGACGAGGGGGCCCAGGCTCTTCCTCTGCCCCGCAGCCTGCTGCTGGCTCTTCCTGTCGGCGAGGGCCTGCTGGAGGCTGCGTCGGCTCAGGTCCTGGATGAAGCCCACGTAGCTGTTGTGGGGGTTCCACACCCCTCTGCCGGAGCTGGTAAAGGTAAATGCTTAAAATGTTTAGTTACACTGCCTCAAATGAAGACCACAAGTGCTCTACTCAGACAGGTTTTCAAATGTAATTAGCCTGAGCTACTCGCCGGTTTTCACTCCACTAAAAGTACCATTTTAAGCATGACAGATAAGTCAATGTGGGATATACTACGAGGCTTTCAGTAAGCCATGCTAGTGAGTCAGCAGATCAAATCATAACATGGCAAACTCAAGCCCAACAGGCAACAACAGCTGTCAGTGTGTCAGTGTGCTGACTTGACTATGACTTGCCCCAAAACTGCATGTGATTATCATAAAGTGGGCATGTCTGTAAAGGGGAGACTCGTGGGTACCCAGAGAACCCTTTTTTCAGGTCAAGGGACCCCTTTGAAAATGGCCATGCAAGTTTTTCCTGGAGTGTTATTTAACCTCCTTGGTGACAAGCTAGTATGACATGGTTGGTACCAATGGATTCATTAGGTGTTCTAGTTTCATATGATGCCGATATCTTAACTCTAGCTTTAAAACTGAGAAACCTCCGAAAGATCGAATGCGTTAATGCGTGAAAGAAATTAGTGGCTTTAATATAAATTTGCATTTACGTGTTAATATTGCCAAAAAAAAAAAAACCCAAAAAAGAAATGTGAGAATGGGGAAAGCAGGCATCACTTGAGGTTACAGAGTTTTTTTGATGATTGACCTGAATTTGGCTTCTAGTCTCCAAATCTTGCGCTGCAGGAAAATAACAAGGAATTTATTTTTTGGGAATAAATGCACCAGAATGATGACCTGAAACTATGTATACTCCAGTATCTGATTCAAGTATGTGTGGCTCTTTAATGACTCTCTTTCTTTGACTTTTTTTTTAGACTTCCTGTGCATCTGGAATACCAATTTCCAGACGCTCCAGGCAGGAAAAGAGATGGCGGGTAAAATCTACGGACAGGTAGGAATGCTTCAGTGTATTATGTGCAGATAACCCACCAAGCAAAAATAGTTTCTAATGTTATATGATCAGTGGATGAAACAATCCGCTGTTAATGACTTTTAGCCCTAGGGCTCATACGGGACAATCACCAGCGTGTTTATGAGCTTTGATGAATATGCATGAACCATCACCACCACCTACCACCCACTCACTGTTATTACCACTGCAGGCCAAGGTTCCCTGTCCTTCCAGCTGCTGGGTGCTGATGGAGGACTGTATGACTTTGGCAGAGCATTTTGTCTGCTCTCCACCGTGACGGGGCTCACTGTCCCTCCTCACAACTTTATTGCAGTTTACATAAGTTGTGCTAGATTATATTATAATATAATAAACTGTTTTAACTTTTACCGTTAATTCCTGTTTGTGTTCACTTTCTTTTTCTCTTTTGATTTTAGCTGTGGAGTTATTGTAACAAGTTATTCATTCCACATGGGAAAACGCTCTCTGTTATTCCATACGAGTGCCCCAAATCTTCCCTGGCCTCTGCCATGGGAAAACTAAAACAGGCCAAGACTGAAGGTGAGCTTAAACAAATTTATAGCACTGCTCCTGTAGTTATCAAAACTTTTTGCAAACAACATGTGTAAACCAAACATTTTTGATGCCAGGGAACACTAATTAACCTAAATAAATAATTCTGCTATAACATGTATTGTGTAGTAGGTTGTTCTTAATGCTGCTGCAACACTGATTCCACATTGCAACGTTTTTCTTACTGCTACAGAGTCCAAAGCTCCCACTTGTGTACCGTCTTGGAATAACATTCTGCACGAAGAGAAAGCTCATCCCTCGAGAACAGTGGAGACAAGGAAGACGGTATGTGGGATACGTTTTCAAGGCGAAATAAGGGAAGTTGAGATGGAGATGGAAAGAGGCTAGACAGCTGCTGGTGCATCAATCCCACACACTGTTTCCTACTGTGTTTCCCAGACTGACAGCTAATTAGCACTAGCTCCATATGAAATTGGGATTTACAGTAGTTGCTGCCTGAAATGACAAAATGCACAAAATATTGGATTGTGGGCAAGGGGGAAAAATGCTAATACTGCAGGGCTACTATACTGCATTTGTTTTTATTTGTAGATGTATCTATAATGGTGATCTAAATGAGTATGTAAAGAGGTCCGTCTCATCAAAGACTTCCCAGCTTATGAAATTACTGAATAAACTTGCACCCACACATAATAACATCAGTTGCTGTTGGAAATGTGACACAGTTTTTGCTAATTAGCAATGCACTGCTTCTGCTGTTTAAAGTTTTTTTTAATTTATATTTTGCACAAATTATGACTACACAAACTTGACAAAACAAATAAATAATATACAGTGCAGGAAGAGGCTAAAAAAACACTGGGCTGATTTGAAGCCTCCACCTAAATGGTGTTGAAATTTCACAATGTTATACAGAAAGCAATAGAGATAAATATACAGAAATAATATGACTACATAATAGTGATGACAAACAATTATCATCAATAATCATCCTAATGAAACGTTCTGTGTGTTTTGAATGTCGTGCCACCTGGAGAGTAATGGTCCTGTCAATGGTATCATCTGTGGTTTGATTCTTCTCTCTTTCCATACAGAGAACAAACCGTAAGAGCCAATCAGCACCTAGTTTAACAGTCGACCAAGTACTGGAGTTCATCAAGGTAAAAATCTTTTATGGCTCTCTGGCAAAATACTGACAGCAGTCGACAAGAAAAAGTAATTTTATAATAAAAAAATATTAAAATGTCCTCATGCAGACAGCCCCAGTAGAAGAGGTCCAGAAAGAGGTGGAGGCGCTCCTCTCCAGGACAGACATCCAGGACCTGCAGCCCTCGGTGGGGCAACTAGCATCAACCCTGGTGTCCCGGAGCGTCGACGACGCAGCCTTCTACACCCCCAGCAGCCTGGCACAGCTGGTGCACACTCGCTGCCTCTGCCACAGGTCAGTAAGGCAGGGCAGTGGAATCAGGGTGATGATATTTTTAAAGTGGCAGTAGACCACCTTTTTTTAAATTTAGTGACTTGTTCAATCCATCAGGAAAAAGGCAAGAAATATATTAAAATATATGATATTCTGCATATATTGTCATCCATTCCCATTGCTGCTCAGAGTAATCGCAGTCCATGGCTCTTCTGCCTAACAGCACAGGGTCTCTCACTCTCCTCGTACGCTGTGCGTGGACAGTCTCTCCCTCGCTGCAACCGACAGAACCCCTAACCTTTATGCAAATTAATGCACAATGACGTCACCAATATGCCAATGAGTATATGGCGTCATCTGGCAACTTTTAG
Organism: Hozukius guyotensis; assembly: GCA_916700995.1. Classification (NCBI taxonomy): domain Eukaryota; kingdom Metazoa; phylum Chordata; class Actinopteri; order Perciformes; family Sebastidae; genus Hozukius; species Hozukius guyotensis. Next base: position 88,493 of record CAKALU010068482.1, read on the forward strand.
CGACTTTTGGAGCCTGTGCTAGCTGCTTTCATTGGAAAAGAGTTGGCAGCACTGCACAGGACGCCTTGCATTTTGTTTTTCCGCGGCTTGGTGCCATAAATTTATTTTCCCGGGAGATTGTACCAGGTGACAGACAGAATTGCGCAGTGGAAGCGAGGCTTATAGGGAACCAATCTAAACGCATATGGTTTCATTACACTATAGCCATTACATTGTGCAATCAACATTTACTTCATATGATAAGTTAAAGCAAAGAACTTTTCTATTGCCACTTTAATGAGAAATAAACGGAAAAATAAAAATGTTGACTAAGTGAGCTTGTTTACATAATGAAGCAGAAAATGACCCAAGCTGCACTTCTAAACTGATAGAGTAATTCAACCAGCGTTATTCCTGTTGAATGTGACCATCTGCCATCATGACATTCAACAGTGTGTGTCCTGACCTCGTGCTCCTGGCCCTGGAGAGGAAGGACTACTTTCTGTGCCAACTCTGCTTGCAGTTCTTCCCTGACATCCCAGAAGCGGTCACCTGTGCCTGCCTTAAGGTCTTTATCAGGTAAGACCGATAGTTTTGAAGTGCACAATCTGATTATTAGCCAGACTCCATGTAATGTAAAATGAAAAGCTAAACGGTGTGTTGTTCCACCTTCGTCTCGCAGTATGCCAGACGTTGATGCAGAGAAAGTGAGTCTGGAGCCCGACAGTGTCTCCTTCATGGAGACCGTAATGGCTAGAGAGCGTGGCCCGGTCGGCTTGCAGAATGGTTTCAGCCCGGCCTCCGTTGACGAGGACCGTTCAGACGACCTCGGTGGAGGCGGAACCAGAGCAGAAGACAAGGACAACACCTCAACTCCACCAGAGCAGATCTGTCCAGTGGGATTACACAAGGCGGTTCTACTGTATCCTAATTTGTTGTTCATTATCATGCAACTACTTACATTCAACCAATCTGTTGCATTTTTATTTTACCTTGTGTTATCAGTGTAGTCACATCTTGTGTATCAGCAGCAAACTTTGTTATAGTTAAACAGCAAACTTTTTGGTGTGCAATGATTTGAATTTACTACGTATGAGATCTTAACTCAAGCTGTACAGAAATGAGGTCCTGCAGACGGCGTACAGCGACTCTTTCCTCCTCCCGCACCTAAAAGATCTCTCCTCCCAACAAGTTGTTGTGAGTAACGGCTAGTTAATTTTCCCCTCATCTCTAAAATATAACGGACAGCACTCATTCAGTTGACATCATACCCATTGCACATGTTTACAATGTCCAATGTTCTTTCTCATCCAACCAGCTTTTCCTCCAGTACCTGCAGTTCCTTTACCTAAAATATTCCCAGGATGCTCTCCCACAGATGCATGGATTGAGATCACCGAGTCTGACTCAGGTCTGTGTCAATGTCTAACTAGATAATTAGAGTGCAGCTTGTGTCTGTCACACCAGGACACATTAAGTGAAAAGTCCGGAGGCAGAAAAACATAGTTTGCTGACAGATTGTCAAATCCAGATATGGTGGAAGTCAGACTCACATTTTGACCTGAACTGTGTGAATTTAAGTTCAGCCACAGTGCATAGAGTCAGCGTAAAAAGATGGAGAAAGTTTTTTTTTCCCCAACAGTTTTGATAAACCTCTTTATATGTAACAAACAAATAAAAGCACTGGAATTATGATATACAGAAGCTCTGTGTAATAATAATGATACTTTGACAGTGAATTGTTTACCACAAAATGTTTGATTACAAAAGGTGGAATGCAACAATGCAGTTTGAAAATAATTGAATAACCAACTCTGTTTTTCCTTTGGGTTTGATTTTAGATCATGGATTGGGTATGCTTGCTGCTGGACGCCCATTTCACAGTGCTGGTGATGACTCCAGAGGCCAAAGGCTTACTGCTGAACCTCCACAGATTTGTGAAGTCACAGGTAACAAACACTCTGAAAGGGACCCCTTTCAAAATGGCCATGCCAGTTATTCCTCGCCAAAATTTAGCGCAAGTTTGGAACGTTATTTAGCCTCCTTCGGGACATGCTAGTATGACATGGTTGGTACCAATGGATTCCTTAGGTTTTTTTAGTTTCATATAATACCAGTAACTTCACTCTAGCTTTAAAACTGAGCCCGCTGCAACCTCCGAGAAATTGATTGTGTTAAAGAAATTAGTGGCGTTAAATCGAATTTCCATTAACACGTTATTATCGTGTTAACTTTGACAGCCCTAGTTATTATGGTTTTATTATAGACACGGTTTATAATGGCCTGGGATTGAGGTGTGGGGTTGTGTATACTGCATCTGTTATCTGGTAAAGAATTTAAACTAAGATGCCTTCTTGCGTCCACAGGTGAGACTGGTTTCTGAGCTCGGAAAGATCGAGGGCAGCCTCCAAGAGCTCGACAAGATGAAGGTGAAGAAGGACGTCGGACAATACTCCATCGAAGTCATTGAGCTGTTTTAGAATGTGTGTACTTTTAATAAATCATTGAGCATATTGTCTCCTTTCCAGCGTTTCACCTGTAGTGGTTTCAAGGTTGTATACTTGTCCCAAATGGTATAATATTAAGTGTTTTTAGGCACAGATGCTAGCCATCAGAGCTCAAGATGCATGAGTTTTACTGTATATGAATTCTTGGTGTAATTTAGGCATTGAAGAAGTTGTACGGACCTTTTGAGGCATGTAAACGTGTTCATTATGATGAAAATTTGACCTTTCAGATAATATGGTTTGCATGATAACTTAACCGTCTGCTCAACGCCAAACTGGTAATGGAATCATAAAATGCATGCGAAAGCCGCCTAATACAATCAAAATACTTTTAATACACCGCTGTGAGAATGAATGGCTGTGACTTTGTACTGGATTTTCCACAGGAAGCTTTTTATTTTGAATACAAATATATAACTGTGAAAACTGCTAATCCATGTGTGACTTTTATATTAAATGATGCTACCAAAATTTCTGTGACTCAATCAACGTTGACGTTAGAGGTGTTCGCCATGATTTCTGCACGCTTTTACAAATTTGCATTAACTTTATTGTTATTAGGTCATTGTACTTGTTTGTACAGGAACACACCTGTGACCTGATCATACCGTAATCTGAAGTTACTGCAAAATATTTTAAGTCTACTGAGAAGGTGTGAAGAGAAATAAATCTACAAAAGGGCCTACCGAAATACCTAAATATAATAGCAGAGTTGTAGTATCCAGGGATATAGTTAACAAGTTGTAAAAGCTCTTACTTAGCAAGCAAAATAACCTACTTTTTTACATTGTTATGAGCATTTAGCTAGCTACGGTGGCATATTAATTGTGGTATAGCAGTCGCAAAAATCATTGCTGTAACTACCTATCACATTAAACCTGCAATAGGCAGAATATTTTTGGCATCATTAAGCAAAATTCCATAATAACCTTTCAGCATATTGTAATTCAAGTGTTCTGAGAGAAAACTAGACTTCTGCAGCTCCTCATGGCTCTGTTTTCAGGCTTTAAAAAAATCTCCCGTGACGGGAGACTTTGGCCAATCACAAGTAATTTCAGAGAGAGAAAGTTCCTATTGTGTTCGTAAGTGTCGGGCTTGAAAACAAGAGAAAAGACACAACAATTCAGCAATTTAAAATGATAAAAATGTAATAAAATACAATTAAAAGCTATATACTTAAATTATGGAGCGATCTAATCACCCACATACGTGCTGTTAAAGCAGCAGTAGGTAGAATTGGAGCAAATATGATTAAACATTTTTTTTTTTCAAATGGTCACTATATCCTGACAATAGTGCATGAGACAGGTAATCTGAAAAAAATCATGTGCCTTCTGTGTCCTCCGGTGCTCCTGATGGTATCTGCAAGATTTCACAAACCGAAGGAAAACAACCAATCAGAGCCGAGCCAGAGCCTGCTGTCTCTGAGCAGCTGTCAATCACTCGCAACTCCGATCCGAAAGTGTGTGACCCGCCAGCCATGTTGAGATCAGTTGAGGAAATACCAAGCACCGCCCACCAGCCGGAGCACAGCCAATAGGAACGCTCTCTCTGAAATGACCTGTGATTGGCCAAAGTCTCCCGTCACGGGCTAGATTTTTTAAAGCCTGAAAACAGAGCCATGAGGAGGTGCAGAAGTCTAGTCTTCTCTCAGAACACTTGAATTACAATATGCTGAAAGTTTATTATGGAGAAGCTTTAAGTGTTCACATATTATCAAAACCACACTAACAAAAAATAAATTTTCGTTGTCGGCAGGATTCGAACCTGCGCGGGAAAATCCCAATGGATTTCTAGTCCATCGCCTTAACCACTCGGCCACGACAACTGATACATATATATGTCTGTGAGTACATATTTAAATGATTGCTTCCGATGTGGTTTATGTAATTATCCTGCGACACTAACAGTGAAATTAAGAGTTTGGCTAGCTATGCCAGCTAAACGGGAGCTTGGATTGTGTGCTGTTTATTACTAAAGAAGCCAAATTGAAAAGAAAAGCAAAGCCTAGTGCCAAAAAGGGTTAACCTGTCGAACTCATCAAGTCCAACCCAGAGACATGACAAGAGTGGAGGGTGTCGCGATTGCACCTCTATTGCTATTCTTTGGTTTACGTTGAATGTTATTGCGGGCTTTACACTAACGTAGATTATAGTGCAGGTTTGGTTAGCAGCAGCGCTCCTGTAAAATGTCATGGTACCTTGGTAAACAGAAAAGAATAACATCAAATTGTATTATAAGTTATATAAAAATGGATTTGTTTAAGGAATTATCTTCACACATTAACGTCATTTTAAACCTGTTAAAAATATGTCTGCTGTTATAACTTTTATGCAGGATTTCGGGCTCATGTAATAGAAGCTCCATGTCGGATGTGTGCTTCTCTTCTCGCCTGGCTTTGCTGTGACGACGATGGCGACATGGCCGACAATTAAACAATGGTGCTTTCACTGAATAAACGCGACCAACCTGTGATTAAAACCACCCAGCAGGACGCGGTCAGCGCTAATAAAGTACTATTGGCTGGAAAGCGTTTGCACGGATAAGTAGTTTTTATGAACTAGCACGGCTATTGCGTCTATTGTAGAATAGTGAGTCACGTGACCTCGCATCCACTCAGGCCCGCTGGTGTCAAGTTAGAGGTTAAAACAAACACACACTTCCGGTCTGTTACAGTGAAATCGTTAAAAACGAAAGCGTTTAAGATAAGATAAGTTAAGATATACTTTTATTGTCCCCGTGGAGACATTTTTCCTGGACTCCGTCCAACTGCAGTTAAAAACACTGAATTAAAACAGCCTCAACAACAATAATAAACGATTAGAAAGACAGGGAAACAGTTCCACAGAAACATGTTTCAACACATACACAGTCCACGTACATAATGGCACATACTATCACACACACCATGGCAGGTATTGCACCCAGGTAGTGCACTGCACCGTCTACCGTCTTGCCCATATTGCACAGGCAATAGCCCAATATTACACAGATGCAACATGTTGCACTGCCCCTAAATACCTGTATGAACAGACCTGTGCGATAGATGTATTTTTGATATCCACAGGCCTGAGGTCACCCAAAAAAGGTTGATATTTGGATTATTAAACGACTGAATTGAAAACAAATAATGTATTTAATCTAGTTTGATATGTATGCTATGTTCTGTACACCACGGTATTTAAAAATTATTTGAATTTTTTTTTTTTCAAGGGTCTTTTTATTAATTGTCAATAATCAATAGAACAGTCACTATACAGGGAAAGTTAATTTGTGTTTTTCTGAACAACACTCACCCGTGACACAACACATCAATCAATCATACCTGACAACAACATACACACAGACAGCCACAGCTGGCCACAAAGGACCTAACTGATTCTCAATCATGGATACATAAAATTCAAATTGTAGAGAATACAACACAGGGAGAGTAACCACAAATAAGTCATGAAATAATGATAAGAAGAAGAGAATTTTTTTTTTTTTTAAATATAGATGTACATACCTACCTACACACACACATACAAATATATACACATATATACACGTACACACTTATACACATATATACATATACACATACATATATATATACACATACACATATATATATATACATACATACATACATACACATACACACATATACATACATACACACATACATATATATATATATATATATATATTCACAAACACATATATATACAAATATAAATATATACATACATACATACACACATACACATACACACATATACATACATACACACATACATATATATAAAAAGAAAAGAAAAAAAATAATAATAATACAAATAATAATGATAATGAATAAATAAATAAAATAAAATTTAAAAAAGGAAAAAGAAGATACTACTAATGAT